>MINK01003442.1:0-28204 GCA_001735545.1 Phormia regina
AAAAAAAAAAAAAAATTAAAAAAAAAAAAAAAAAAAAAAAAAAAAAAATTAAATCCAATAATTATTTTATTTTATTGATTGTAATACAAACTGAAAATAAAAAAACATATGTTTATTTGATTATTAAAATTATAAATGTTTTTTTAGAAAAAGAAAAATAATTGAAAGTCGATCAATTGTTTTATTAAAAAAAATATATGAGATATTTTGAAGTTTGAGTTTTTTTTTGATAAATCACAAGCTCCCATTATTTCTATATATTTTAGTTGGCCCTAATTAATTTTTAATTATTTTTTTCCATATAATAAAAAAATATATTTTTTAATGTTTTTAAATTTTCCTGAAATTTTATAATAAAATAATAAAAAATTAAATTCAAGAAAAAATACACACAGGATATAAATAAAAAGAAGGAAAAAGAGGAAATAAAACTGAGTTCAAATTATCTATAAATTAAAACAACAACTCGATAAATTATTTTATGATAATTTACCACAAAGACAAATAAATTTTATAGGCAACTATGTAATCTAGTTAAAAGTGCAGTTTCATATGTATAACTGTAAATAAAACAAACACTTACATGATCATGCCAAAAGAAAACGGATGGGATCTGATAAAAACGAGAGGAATGTTGTTGCAGCAACTGATGATGAATGATGATGGTGGCGATGATTAGAAATCAATAAACGGTTCAAAATGATGACAATTATTTAGATTATTGTGGTGGCCATAGATGTTTCTTTTTATTTATTTATTTTTTATTTCATAGCATGCAAATTATGAATATCCGCAAGTATCGGAAAAAATTCACACACACACACACTCACACTTATGCAGACATATATTTACCACACTTATACATTCGTAAGTTTACGAGGTTTTTACACTTTTATGAGGAGAACGATTAAACGGATATCCGCTTTTTTTTCTTAGCTTTATAAGTGATTGTATTTGTATTAACTTTTTTTTTGTTGTATTTATTTTTTATTGTTGTATGAAGAAAAACTGGACGAGAGCTAGAGTTTGAGTTTATTTAAACTAAGCGTGTTTATATATAGATGTATATATATGTATTGTATAGTATTCCAAGTAGTTAGAGGATGTTGAGGATGTGTGTTGGCTATGTAAAGATCATTAACGGTAAAAAGTCTTTAAAGGTGGTCGTTGATTATTTAAAGGTGATTTGAATTTTATGTGAACAATTTATTTATTTATTAGATGTTTAGGGGGCATCCTTTTTTATTTGCAGAAAAGGCGAAAGATACAGTGGGAAAGATATAAATGTATAAGTTTTTTTTTATGATAACATATTTTACTTTTGTAATAAATATTCACACACATTTATCGTTATTTTAATTTAATTGGAATTTATTGTAGCATTTGTTTCTAGACCAAGATATTGCAAGTTGTTTTTGTGGGAATCGGAAAAGTGATGGATTTTTATTTATTAAGAAAGTTATATTTTTTAAATTTTATAATTTTTTTGACAAATTGAATGTTTGATTGAAAGTCCTTAACAGTCCATAAGTAATAGAATTTTATTATTATTTATTTATTGTTTTTTGAAATTTATTATAATAATTTTATTTATCAAATTATCTTGAAGTTATAAAACGTTTTTATTAAAAATACACACACATTTTGAAGATCATCTTCTATTTGCTCATGATCACTGCTTATTATTGTTTTCTTTTTAGTTTTCCGCAAAATATCGAATTTAATTGATCTTTTATTAAACCCCTAGTAATCCTTGTGGGGGGGGGAGGTGTGTTAATTGTTTTTTCACTAACCCCTAATTATTTACATAGGAGTTCAAATGCGCGCACACACACACATGTTTACTTAAAAACTCTTCAAATTCTAAAGAGCGTATTTTTTATTTTCTTTTTATAAATGAATTTTACTTTTTTTAAACTTATTAACGTTTGAGTGAAATTATTTAAAGTGTTTTTGAATGATTTTGTTACAGTTACAATTATTACAATTACAGTACACTTAAAAAGTGTACTTCCTTAAACCACAATAGCAATAGTAATAACAACGACGACGACAACAACAACAAAAAAGAAAACAAGACAAGAAATAAAAATTAAGATTGAAAAATTTAATTTAACTGGATTAACCCGTAATGACGACCATTCTCTACAGGTACGTGATGAAGTACTGAATTCAAAACAATCTTAACGCTTCAGCTTTACCCCAAAACAAAACAAAATACTAGCAACAACAATAACAACACAAACAGCAAAAATAATAACATCCATCCTAACAACAACAACAAAAACAAAAGAGCCATTAAAAAAAATAAACGAGATCATACTCTAGTGAATATTGTGCACACACTCGCTGATCCAAAGCATTCAGCCAGGCAGACAGTCAACCAGCTAGCAAAGTCTTTTCTACAGCGGCTGACTCTATGAAGCTTCCTATCTATTCATCTAGCTTTAAAATACACTCGGTTTGACTCGTCTCAGCTGCTGTCTCAGAAACAAGACATAATACCAACAACAAAAGCATCATCAACAGCAGCAGCACACCAGTATTAGCTACAGCTCTAGCAACAAAAATAAAGAAGACGACAAACGAAGAATTGAGCTCATTTAAAACTCATGACTCTACACTCTTTATTTAACAGTTTTTTTTTATATTTTACCTTAACAAAAAAAAAAAAAAAAAAAAAAAAACTGTTACAATTACAAGCAATTCAAATCAACCGAAACAACCACAACAACAAAACAATCAACCACCAACAACAACAACAAAAACATCATGATCGTTACAAAATAATAACTAAACTGATCACAGCCTTTATGGCAGCAGCCTTAAATAAAACTCTGTTAGCTTAGCTGCAGCAGCATACTGCTGCCCAGTTAGAGACGTTTTAAACTGAAAGAAGCTTCCAAATTGTATAAATACAATTTATAACCTTAACTTAAACTGCAATTGCAAAAATATAAAAAATTAAAAAAAAAAAAAATAACAACAATAAAAATAATCACTATCCATAGGTGAGACAGACATACAGACACCTACCCACCACCTCTACTCCCTTTACAAAAATTCAAACTCAATGAATGAATTTTATTTCTTCTTTTTTCTATTTTTTTTTTTTGGTCTTAAACAACAGTTATCCGTCTAATGCTGCTAACGCTAACGCCGCTTAGCAAATTAATGCTGCAAACTTTTTGTTTTGGAATTTCATTTACGACGTTATTGTCGTCGTCTTTTGCTATTGTTGTTGTTACTGTTGTTTGCATCCGAAATTGGGTGGAGTATCTTCCGCCCAACATGTGTTTTAGCATGCTTTTTATCAAGCCATCTAGTTGTTTTTGTTGTCGTTGTGTTTGTTGTTTTCTTGAAAGAGCTCTATGACTGAAGAGTAAATTTTGTGTTCTCTCAATTTATTACGAAAGAGTATTAAAGAGTTTTTGAAGGCTCTTAAAAATATATAAATAAAATTAAATAAGTTGTTAGAGTAATAACTAAATGAATCTGAGAACGATTCAATTAAGTCTTCAATATCCATTAAATTTATTCTTGCGAAGACAGGAAGAATTTTATGGTTTATCTTTTGGATTGTTAGATTTAGAACAACTTTAAAAAAATAGTTTAGAATCATTCAAAAACATTTGAATTCTAGTCGTTTGAGTGCATAAAAGTAAAATAGAGCAGATATTGGAACAGTGAAATTGATTCCATTTTGGGTGGAAAAAAGGTGAGAGTTTATAAATTCATAGGTTTATGTTAATACGGGTTGAATACTGAAAGATTTGAAATTAATTCGGAAATATGAAGATTATAGTGGAAGGCCAATGTACGCAGCAACGAGTAGCAGTATTATTACTAATTTTTTACAATAGATTGACTAGGAAAATTTAAAAACATTGTCACACATTTAGTATGACAATGAGGTGACACGCGGCCGCTCGTAAATTTGTATTTGTTTCAAATTTTTTATATGTACCGCGAGGGCGTGTAAGAAAACATGATCAGTTGATTGGAGCTCTTCACCGCGAGCCGTGTGCATACTAGAGTGAGTCAGTTCTTTAAATGAAAATTTAAGTAAACTTGCTCAAGAAATTTAAGTAAGCTTCGATAAGAAACTATGGGCCTACAATCAAAACCAACAGACATAAAAATTCACAAACATTAAAAAAAAAACCCATAACAAGCTCAAAATTTTGAGACTCAATTCATGTTAAAAGGAATAAAAAAAAATACTATACAACTATTGTAGCGTTCTTATTGCTTTTTGATGAATATATAATGAGTTTTCAAACAAGAAGTTTTCGAGATATGGTTCGTTTTATAGTACAACCTTCTTAATTTAACAAATAACGGACTAGATGCTTAATACTTATGATTAGATTTAGTTTGTGTTAAAAGAACGATTTAAAAAATTGTAATTCTTTTATGTCATGGTATGGGTATGTTTGGAGTTATATCTAGATCCGTTAAAAACTCGATCAACTCAGCACAATAAATATTTCATAATTCTATTTGTTATTGTAGTTACTATAAACGATATCTACTTTTGACTTTGTTACTTATAAAGAGATTTCAAACTTAAGAGAGCCGTTTAATAAAGAGTTAAGTTTTGTTATACAATTAAATGTATCTCACTGCGTGTTTAAGCCAGTTTTTTAGATGCTACAACCACATTACAATTGCATGATAAGTGTTTTGAATTGAATTGAATGTAATTCAGTCACTCGAAAGATATTGGAGTAGAAACATGAGACAAAATGTATTCGTAACACATTAAGAGATAAAATAAGACGAAATTATATTTAAATCTAACGGACAGTTTAACATTTAGGGTGAAGGATAATTAGAGTAATTTTGGTAGAAACGGTTTTAATTAAGTTACTTCATATAAGTACTTATTATTTAAATGATTTTAGACATGACTTTTGATCCAAATTAATTAAGTTTGAATTTGAAAACCCTTCTTTCGTTTTCTAATTTTTAAAAGTCCTAATGTAATGTACCTAATACAAAATGAAAGTATCCCAAAAGAAAAATAAATTAAAACTACTCATCGTCTTTTTATACAAGTGAACGGATTTCATTTGGACATTAACAAACATATCTTAAGAATAAATAGATGATCTCATCTGTTTAAATGAAGTACTTTTCCTTGGAAAATGCATTTTAACAATCTTCATTGGAAATGGCGGAAATGTTACGACAGTAGTAAGTGAAAAGTAAGTGAGTGAATGAATGAATGATTGAACAAACGAACAACGAATGAACCATTTAAAACATTCACCATGTTGTTGTTGTTATTAGTCTTTTTTGTGTTAGTGTCGTGTGGTTGTTTTTGGTGGTTGGCTTTGTCTTGAGTGGACTGTCATAGAAATTTGCCCAAGTTTTTGGCTACTGTAGATTTAAATACCCTACGACTGTAACATTTAAAGGTGTTAGGTACTATTTGGTTAATGGGGGAGTTTGTAAAAATTTTTGTAAGAATTTTTGAAAAAAAATGTATTTCTATCTTAAGTTATAGGTCTAGATTAGGAATATTTCCACCAAAATCTTTAAAATTCCTGTGGTTTTTGCAGTTCCTGGATTAATCGAAATCAATGTTTTGCGTTCTTTATTCCTTGATAAATTTTCTTTGTATATAAACTTGTGTAGGGTATACTTTGTCTAGACTAGCCCTAATATGCTTTCTTACTTGTACGTTAGTCATTTTTTTTGCATTTCTTCAGGATGTCTATGAGATAAACATGCTTGTCAGCAGTGTCTAACAACAGCAACGAAATACACAATGTGTTGTAGTTGTTGTAGTACATATTGCAAAGTTGGACTGTTACTAACAAACTCATTATTATGGCCATGTTTGCAAATAGAAAAAAAAAGAGTGAAGGAAGCAACAAAAAAAAAAAAATCATTAAAATTAGATGCTGCAAAAAAGTTATTCATTTATAAAAGGAAATTATATTTCTAACCTCAAAAAAAAAAAAAAAAAAAAAAAAAAAAAAAAAAAAAAACACATACATACATATGTACATATATACATAAATATAGAAACAATAAAACTGGGTCAATAAAATATAGAAATATTAATAAGTGTTTAGTGGGAAAATACTATTTAAAAAATCAAAGAAGAACAGAGTTAATCGAAAGGGGCTAAGTTTGTGATAGTCGAGTACTATATTTTTAATATAGCCGTCGCATAATGTGTAAATATCTAACTAATCGTTAAAGGAGCATTCTGTAATAAACGTAGTAGTCATCCTTTGCAAACACTAAAAAATTTAAGTCAAGTAAGGATCGACAGCTAATTATTTATGCCCCTATTCTCGATCTAAATTTACATTAATTTCTACTTAGAGAAAAATTCCATCGAAAGAAAAATAACAAAAAGTCAGAAACAAATTATCCAAACCATCTCTGAGGTATTTTGCTTGAGCATTAACAGCCTTATTCAGATAAAATAATGTATGTTTGATAAAGGTTTACTAAAGGTTTATATGTAAATTTCCATAAGAAAAAGTTAGAAAACTCTTTTTTAGAAACTGACTGTTATGGTTAGTAAACCTTTCTTACTTGTACGTTCCTCTGACCTCAGGAGTTACTAACGTTTCATGAAGATTTGACGTATGTAAAAAAAATTTGACGTATATAAATAAAATAAGAAATTGTAAAGGATTTTTATTATTCAAACAATATTTAAATAATTATCGAAAAGCTTAAATTATTATAGAGCCGTTAATCAAATAAGAAAAAGGTATGTATTTTTTTGCGAACATAACTATTCCTATGATGTTTGAGAGACTCAATTTGCAGACACTATTTAGGTATTTAAAAAAAATTACCATAAATCCTTTTGATAATTTATTTAGCGCCAAAATTTTGTGGCCCATCATTAAGACAAACTGCAATATTTTATATTTTATAGCTTATTAATTCGTTTTTATATAACTTTTGATTTACTAATACATATACCAAAACAATTTAAAAAAATGTAAAAAAAATTGTTTAAATCACAATAGTCATTTATCAATACGACTATGCATACCATATCGAATTGAGTGATAGTTCTCAGAACTAACCAAATTCGATTCGATAATAATTCGGTTGTAATAAAGAATCTATTATCTCTGTGTATGTACTAAGACTGTACGTATGCGTTTATATTTTTTGTTGTAACTTTCTATTTAGTCTAAATAATTAATTTCCTTACGTCACTTTTTTTCTTTTTTACTTCCTCTAATACGTAGAAAAAAATCTTTCGAAGAAATGCAGCAGGATATTTGTCTATTGATTACAATGAGTCTGTTCTTCTTAATACAAAAAACCAGTTATGTAGCCACATTTCAATATTTATATACATATGTATATGTAAAATGACCTTAAGAATATAACGAGATTTTTTATCATTTACTAATATATATATATACACTGTCGGACAAAATAAAGTGTGGCTTTTTACTCTTACTATTGAGTTTATAATAATTGCCTTCCTGCTACATTACGGTCTGCATCTTTGATGTCCACGTATTTGATGTTTTGTATTCATGAATTTAAAAGTTTATTTTAAAATAAGTGAATTTCGAGTTGTGAGTAAAAGTGTTGTGTTGGTCATAGATTTTGTGCGATAAAATAAGGTGACACTTTACCTGATTTCTTAAATTTGACTTCCAACTTTCGAATTTGTTTACACAAAATGGAAGGCATATGCTTACAAAATGCTAAATTGTAATATTCTGTCCATTAAATTCTACTCTTATTGTTAGATCTGGCCATATTATCGGAATTTCGTCGATCACAATCCAGTATGATTTCTTAATTCCAGATAGAGAAAATGAAGTAAGATTAATGTATAGCAACCTTTTCGAATTTAAGGACAAAAGAACTATTCATTATATAATAAAAATTAAAAGAAATTGAGGGATCAGAAACCCTAATACTGCGAAGTAAAATCGAACTATATTGCAATTCTCGCCAAAAAGAATCTCATTTTTTAAAGCGGAGGCATAAAGGAGGAAGTAATTTTAATTATTACTAGCCTAACTGTCCAGACAAGGTACAAACAAATTGGTTTCTAATGTACCAAATTTAAGAAAACCTCCTATTACAAACATTTTAAATTTCACACTTTTTCATGGCAGTTTCCAAAATTTTCCTGTTTTTTTTTTTAAGTTTTAATAAGATTTTTGTTTATTCATCCAAATAAATGTATTTTTGAATCGTTGTGGGACCTTAATCTATATTTTTCTATTACGGGTCGCTTTATTATATTAACACAAGCATGATGTGACTTTTACTTAGAATAGGTACTTCTAAAACTGTTACATTTTTAAACTTTTTCTTGGCAATAAAAGCTAATAAATTTATAATTAATTCTTTCTTTATAAATTTTGGATGATGAAACTCATTTTCTTTTGGCGAGAATATTGACATCCTTACGAGTTTACTTCGTAGTCTTCGGGTTTCTTTTGTTTTTATTACTTTTAAATTTTGATTTGAATGGTATAGGGTATAGGGCTAAATGAATCTTTAAGTCTCAGATTCCACAAAAAACACTAATTCTACCTTCTTTCCCCTATCTGGAGTCAAGAAATCATTTTAGATTGTGATCGAAGTCTTTCCGATAATATCCTAGTTTCCTAAATTTTAAAATTGAAAGTCAAATGAATGAAATTATTTTGTCTCAAAAAATGCATGACAAACACAATACTTTTGTCCCAACCTCGAAATACACATATTTCAAAAACTTCTCTTGTATATTAATTTAAAGAATATAATACGACAAATACATAGCCACCAAAAAAGATGCCATTATTTATGCACCTAAAAGAGAAGAATTATGAACTTAATAGCAAGAGTAAAAAATCGCACGTTATTTTGTCCGATAGTGTATATAAATATTTAGATATTAAAAAATATCTATTAAATATACATACGTATGTACATCCAGAGTTTTTATTATGTAGCTTAAATGTGATTTAAGCTTCATTTGTTGTTGTTTGGGGGAACTCTTCATCATCAACATCACCACCACACTCTTCTTCCGTTTAAAGTTATTTCTAACTGGCGCATTATTTATTTACTGCCAAGACCCGCCCGCTTCATTTAAAAGTGGAATCAACGAATGAAAATAAAGAAAATAATAATAAAAAAATAACAAAAACAAAAATGTGTGTATAGTTTAATATAAGAAGCAACAGTAAAAATAAATAAATAAAATACAAAAACAAAAAATCAACAGCAAATAAAAGTGAACAACAACGACATCATCAGTATGTTTACAATACATACACACAAACATATATACAAACATGTGTATAGATGTATATAATAAAAATAAACAACAAAAACAAATAAAATAGCCCCATCCCCACTGACAACAAAAACAACAAAAACAGCAACGACAGCACAAAAAGAAACTAAAGAGCTTTAAAAACAAAATACTCATAAATAAATAACATTAGCGCATACGGGAGGGTAATTTAACCAGTAGACGACAGACGACGATACTCACCTATCGTGGAATATTATAAAAAGCACTTTGGATATATATATGAAATCTACATACATACATATATACATATTTAATTACATAATATACTTATAACAACAAAAAATATAATTTTTATGTGGATTGTCACCTTAATGAGTTTTTGTTAAACTTCTGCCGGGGATATTATTGTTACCAATTGAAAATTTATTTAATCTAACTTTAGATATCTTGTTTTCTTTATTTAAATCTTATTTTCCGAATCTATCAAATTACTGAAATATATTATTTTTTAGGTTTAGATTTCAAATATGATTTCTTAACTAAACGATTTTAAGTTCTTTATTGCTTTAAAACTATTTTAGCCAGTTATTGCCTTAAAGGATTCATTCTTATTTGCATGTTATTTTTAAATCCTTAATTATGTAAACATCCAATTTTTTAAAGGTTAATGACTTTCGAGACTATCTATTTATAAATATTTCGAGAAGTTAAGGGAATTGTATGTGCACCGTAACTAGATCAAATTATTGGTTGTTTATTTTATATGAAGTTGGTATTTCAAATAGAAAAGAATTTACAACTATTTTCTCTCTATTAAATTTACATAAAATTAGTTTTATTTCCGAACAGGAAAAATTAAACTCTTCAAATGACTAATAAACTCAATTTTTAAGAAACATTTGAAAAAAAAAACTATTGTAGATGTATCCCAGGAAAAACCTTAGAACATGTTCTAGAATCATTGGTTCTAGAATTGGTATAATCAGAACCAATTTAAATTATTTAATAACATCCTCAGAACTAGTGGTAGCTCAACCAATTCTGACGTATCCCAGGAAAAACTTTAGAACATGTTCTAGAATTCGTATAATCAGAACCAATTTAGATTATTTAAAAACATCCTCAGAACTAGTGGTAGCTCAACCAATTCTGACACCAGTGGAGTAGAACTCTGAGTCTAAATTCGTTTTAAGGAATGTTTAGAGAACTAGTGCTTAACAACTAATTCTAGGAACAAATTAATGGTTTTCGGATGACTTCTTAAAACTGTTTAAAAAACATGTTTAAGAATTTCCAAAAATTAAAAAAATCATGTAAAAAAGGATTAGGGGAGACTGGGGAGCATTCGCCAATTTTTGCTTAAAATGATATATCTTTAAAACCATTCACGATATTAATAAACTTTCTTTAGTAATAGAAACCTTAATATGTTGACTTATATTTCATCTTAACTATTTTCATGTTGTTATTTTTTTTTATTATGAATCGTCGAACAACCAAATCCCGTTGTGTAGATTCACCAAGTGATGGGTGCAGAACCGTTTTTTATATATTAATACATTAATTTTATGGAGAGGAGAGTCTTTATGTACAGTAAAAGATCTACAGAGAGTAAGAGCTTAGTATCTGATAAGTTAAATCGGCCCACCAGCGGTTTAACGGGTGAACCCCAGGAGGATTATTGCTTACAAGTGAAAATTTGTTCACTCGTTAAAGGAATTTATTAAAAAATTTGTTACAAATTCTTGTACTTTACTATTAGTTTTATAATATAGTAAAAAATCGTTTATCGATTCCAAATAATATTAAAGTTATCACAGAAATACCCACAGAGAAATATTAAGAAGGGTGTTGAAGAAACAGTTAATCACGTTCGCCTCCGAAAAAAAAATATATGTTGAAAATTTTAAAATTTATTTTAAAAGTGGACTTTAGGAAATATCCCATTAGAATAAATAATAAAAAAAACATGTTTTGAAAACATTTCTTAACACTTCTATTGAAATAGTTCTGAATATGACAATTTTGAACAAAAATCGTTAATTAAAGAACTAGTTCTAGAACCGTTCAAAAGAGTAGATATTGGTTAGCTAACACTTGCACAGAACAAGTTCTGGAAAAACTTTTCTTTACGCTGGTCAGCAATTGCAATTTTTATAAATATCTGAATTATCATCAAAATATATAATATTTACTAATGAATCTTATTTCTAACATTTATCAATATAAAGATGAACATATTTATTTCTATTACGTTTCAAACTTACATATACAATCAAATTGTATTCAGTTCAAAAGAAAATCTTAGCCCTTCTTTGCCAGCATTAAAATTGAGCTTTAAAATGTGACATATTATGAGTACATTTCATTTCATTTCATTTAATTTCGTTTCGTTTTTTTTTAATTTTTATTTCATTTTTCATATTACAAAACATTTATATCTAAAGTAGATGTGTGTTCCTGTTTCTTCTATCAACTAATTCGTATTATAATCGACTTCATTGTGTAGGTGTTTATAATCCCCAGATTTTTGATGACTTGTCATTGTCATTGTTTTTTTTTCGATTTTTTTTGATTAAATAGTCACTACAATATTAAAGAAGATATTGTTGATAAATCATTTAATAGGAAACAAATCTCAAGGAAAGTAAATGAATTTATAATGAATATATTGAACTATAAAGTATGATACAACAAATTATTATATAGTTATTATAGTTCGAATATGTTTATATTTTTTGATATATATTTTTTATTTTTAATCAATAATAGTTTTGTAACTTTATGGTTATTAATACTGTACTTAGTTTGTACTTCTTATTATTTAAATCTTGTTAGGAAAATAATGTAAATTTTTTAATAAAAAAATATATCTTAAGAAAGTTTTATTTCAACATTTTCTGTAACCATCTTAATGGTATAAAAAACAATTCGTTTTATTATGCTTATTAAGACCTCATGAAGAATCACCTCCCGTCAAATGTAATGTCACCTTTCATTGGAATTTTTCATTGTTAAAGAGTTTGGAATTTTATTTTCTTTTTTCCAATTGATATCTTTTCTTTTCAAGAAAAATAAGTAATTCTCCAAAAAAGAAAAAAAAAAAAAAACCTTTAAGTAGTTTAATTTTATGCTTTTTTGTGTTTAATTTGTGATCCATTTCTAATGTTAATCGAATATGCAGACAGTCAGTAAGTAAGTAGAAAGTATTCAGATTTGATTCACCAAAAAATAAAATAAAAAATGTTCCTATTGTTTCAATATGTCAATCATTCCTTCAATTTTCTAATGTCTATAGGAAAAAACAAAAATAACCGTTCACTTTTACTTTGAATGATGGTTTTATTTTACTCTTTTTGTTGTTGTTGTTGTTTTTTTTGCTGTAAACAATGACCGTGGTTTGATATAATCGATCATTACTGATCGAAATCTGTTAAAACGTATGTAACGAGTTGGTACTTTTGTACTTAAGTGTGTCTCAAATGCATTGCATAAATGATTTCAAGTTTAATAGATAATTTTTGTTAATAGAGGGGGGAGGGGTAAGGTTGAAACATGTAAGATGTTAAGTAAAAAGTGTTTTAGACTTTTGTTATTATTGACTTTCTTATTAAAGGAAATTGTGTCTTTTGTAGAAGATGATGTATTTATGTAGACTTGGTACTTTATATTTATGTGAAGTACCAATATTTTCATGAATTAAATGAAAAATTGGTTTTTGTTATTTTTTGTAGCTTAAGTTTCGAAATTAATGATGCGTTTGTTCTAATGTCCTTTCAAATGAAACGAAAATATTTTATTATTTTTCTTAAGAAATAAAATATTCTTATAAGAAGTTTAAAATATTGTCTTTAACTATCTCAATCTTTTCTAATATCAGAAAATATAATAATAAAACTTATCTTCGCTGACACAAGCGGTTTGGAAAGTTCTTTGCCGTTATGCTTTGAAATAACTAAATTTCTCTCACTCATATTGTGAAATAAATATCGACCTGAAGTATAAATAAAACTTTGTTCCTTTTGGGTCAATTTTCCATTCTAATTTGGGTCAATGCTCCAAAAACAAAGAAATTTTGCCCCAAAATTGTGTGTTGTTGTATGCAATGTAAATTTTGAGTCCATATTTCGTTTAGTGGTTTGGGCAATATTTCCTGGGTCCACAGTGCGCAGAGTCCGTAAATTATGTATCCACTTTTGACAGTTACAATGCCTAAAAAGTGTAAACTGTTAGAATAATGAGTAAAAATTATAATGTTAATTGCTAATTGGACACTAAAATGTGTCAAATTAAGACTAATTCTATAAAAAATCTGATTTTTGGTACTTTTTTGGCACCAATCAATCAACATACAGATAAAATTTATGTCGTATTCATAACGTTTAAAAAATGAGAAATACAAGTTTAGTATGTTTTAAAAATTTAAACGTTTATGGGGTAAAAATCGTACCTATTTTTGGTACTTTTTTCATAAAACATTTTTTATATTTATTAAAATATTCTTATGTGGATTTTAATATGGAATACTAATACAATTTAGAAATTTATAGGAATACAAGTTTTGATACATCGATGGGTGAAAAAAGTACCAAAAAAGGGGTAAATGCAAAAAATTACATTTTATTCAAACTTAATAATGAATTTTCAATTATATTAAACATAGAAACATATGATTAAGTAAATGTAGTCCTTTGTGGATAAGAATTCACAATAGTGGATTTGTGGTACTTAAAAATGACATGGTCCTGTAGGTTAAAAATCAAGAGGATGGTCTTTGTGGTACTTTTTTCTTCTTTTATAGTAATATTTAACCTAGAAGCATGAAATTAAATACGCGTTGTCCGATGTTGCATACTTTTTCGTTCTTCTAATGGTACTTTTTGAATTTTCTATTGTTATGAACCTAATTTCATGTAAAGTAGGAATATGTGGTCTTTAGTTAATAAGAATGTATAAGAAGGGACTTTGTGGAAATTTTTTGTTATTTTAATGGCACTTTTTGAATTTTCTAGAATTATGAACTTAGAAACATGAAATTTCTGATTTGAATGGTACTTTTTGAATTTTTTATAATATTTAACATAGAAACGTAAAATTAAGAACACGGGGTGCTTAGTGAATGATAATCTATAAGAGAGAACTTTGTGGTACTTTTTTGATTTTTTATGGTATTTTTTGAATTATTTATAATTATAAACCTAAAAACATTAAATAAAGGATATGTGGTCCTAAATGAATGTGAATACATAACAGGGGATTTTGTGGTACTTTTTTGTTATTCTGATAGTACTTTTTGAATTTTCTATAATTTTTATTTAGAGACATGGTTCTAAGAAATGAAAATCCTTTAGTGGACTTTGTGCTACTTTTTCGTTCATATGACGGTTATTATATTTTTCATACAAAATTTAATTTTAATTTGCTTATGTTTTTATACAATAAAACCTGTGCAACGCATTGTTAATCAGCTCGTTCTGTATATTTATCTCAAAAATTTTGATTTTTGAAATAAGTGATCCAATATTTCTTTTCTTAAATAATAAATAGTTAATTATTAATTCTTTCTTTTTTAATTGTTTTCTTATTCTTTAAAATTTAATTTAATAATATTAAATGGTATGATAGATTAATTATTAAGTTAACTTTATAATTTTGTTATATAGGTTAATTGCCTTAAAATGGCTCGTTTACAAATATAAATCTAAATAAATAAAATAGTTAATATTGTACTTGATGTTGTTTAAATTTATAATTCTTTGCCAAGAGACAAAACAATAGCTATCAATTTCAGAATTCTTATTCTAATTTAAAATTGCAGCAACAAAGAATACATTTAATTCTAAATTGTGTAAAATTTATGGAAATTGATCACAATAGATCTGTAACGATATTTCAACATAATTGTTATTTTTTTTTCATACTTAAAACTCAACTCAAGAACAAGTCAACAAAAAAGTCTAAAAAAAATCATTTTGTTCTTATAAATATTAAACACCAAAAAGAAGAAATATAAAAAACGACGACGACGACGACGACGAGTGAATTATCAAATATAACAAATCATAACGTAACAAATAACAACAAGACGACGACAACACCAACAAGGCGACAAAGAACAGTGGAAACAATTAGGAATAATTCTTAGAAATACTGAAAATTTTAAATTCAAATTTCGAATTTTGAAAGGATTTTTTTTTTTTTAATAGAAAATTACATATTTAGATTTTTGACTTAATATTTATAGTAAAATAAATATGGTAGTAAGATTTTTGTTTGTCCCTCTGTGCAGCCACAATAACAACAATATTATCAACCTCAATAATAACAGTAATAATAAGCAGTTATTGTTAACACTTCCCTTGAGTGAATGAATGAAGTCTTGTTACAAAAATCTCTACAACAACAGCAAAAAAAAAAAAAAAAGACCTCTATCTGTATCGTTGCCAAGATATTTAATAAAGAAGTACGAACTGAAAATAAATACAGATATAAACTGCATCAAATGATCGGCTACAAATACATAAATGATTATTTAAAAGTTTTTTATGAAACATTTTTATTTATTTGTTCATTTTCATTTTAAGATCAGTTAGTTATTCAGTGCGCAGGGCGTTTCAATCCTCTGCAAAACTAACTAACTGTGTTATATAACTGTGTCTTTATATAATAAATGCATACACACATAGATACATACTTCTATATTTAACTTGGTTTTTGCACTGACGCGCTGCTAAATGGAGGTGGCGGTAGTTTTGTTGGCAGGCGTCCTTCACCTGATTTTTCTTTTTTTAATTTATTTGTTGGTTTATTCGTTTGTTTGCTTATTATTAATTTGTTGTGATCAATTTAGCAAAAGATTTTTCTTCTGTTTGTATTTTTTGGATTTTCATTGAGATTCTTTGTTAGATAAAGGTATATAAAATTAGGTACGGGGTTGGATCATTTAAATAATTCTAGGGAGAAGATTTGATTAAGGTTTTTAAAAGAAGACCAATAAAATAAAAATATCTTATCTGTAATATAAGTACTACCTCTTAACGGCTGTATTACCTAGAATTAGCGTAATAATAGATTGCTTTTACTCCTTAGGGTTATATACATATTTAAAATTTTATCTATAAAAAAAACTTCAAATCGCTCGATTATATAATAATTATCAAGTTATCTACTACTTGTGACAGTTTTATAGTAATGTTTATATTCTATTTAATAAAAATATTAATATGATGTTCTTCTAATCTAAATTGCAAAAGGAATCAGTTACACCTTTTGAAATATTTTATCTTAAAAGCATTAGTGATTCTTTAAATTTAATAGAATCATTAGAATAATTTATTAATATTTAGTTAGGGTATTAGTTATTTCGTTTAGATTCTGCTTTAATATTTTTATTTTAATAATTGATTGAAGTTTAATGTCTTTGATTTTTTGATGATTGCTTGTAGTTGTTGGCTTCATTTTATAGTTTTAAATAGAGCTGCTGTTGATGTTTAACAAGAATAAGAACATTTTAATTACATTTTCGTATTTTTTTGTGCATAGATCATTATTAAGTGATCTTTGAAAAAAAAAACTATTAATAGTAGACAATAAAATAGGGTGGTACAAGGAATGAGATCAATAGAAATAGACGGACAAAATTTTTATTTTAATTTGTAAAAATGTAGTTAAAAAGTTCCTACCTCATAAAAAATTAGATTATTTT
Organism: Phormia regina; assembly: GCA_001735545.1. NCBI lineage: Eukaryota > Metazoa > Arthropoda > Insecta > Diptera > Calliphoridae > Phormia > Phormia regina. The sequence continues at coordinate 16,962 of MINK01003442.1, forward strand.
TTGGAAATCCTTCCATTAAGAAGCATAATTATCGATTATGAAACCTTGATTAGAATAAATTTTTCTTAACAATATTTGAATTTGTCCAGGCAGAAAAATACAACGATTTTTCAAGGTGGTTCAAACATTGGCAAACATGAGACGTTCTTCTATGAAAACGTTATGCCAACAATCAAATGATAACATCATTCTACGATTGGCCAATTGTTTTTTTCGTCGTTGGCATAAACTTCTAAAAACTAAATAGCTACCACTCTGCCAACATATGTATATCATTTTTAAAGCATTTTCCCAGCTCTTTAAATAATAAAAATTAAATTCTTTGCCAATTAAAATAAATTGTAAATATTATTTTATTAAAATTTTTCTTATTAAAATTTTATTATATGGCGTTTGCCTTATTATTTTTGTTCACCCATTTGTATTTGTGGGAACTTTCGAAACACAAAATGTTCTGCGAATTCAAATTGGAAAAGCAATTCAAATCCAAATTTTACTTGAAATGGATTTATGAAAACGTGGCAAAAGAAATTTGTTGCAGAATTGATATCAAGTTAATTTAATGATTTAAATAAGAAAATGTTGTTGGCTGAATATTTATACCCTACACCACCATAGGTGGTTGAGGTAGTATGTGTTTGTGCATATATTATAACCTTAAAGTATACCGTTCGACTCAGAATCACTTTATGAGTCGATTTAACTATGTCTGGCCGTTCGTTTGGTTGGCTGGCTGGCAGTCCATGTAAAGCTTGTGTAGAAAGTAAAGGTCGTATTTTCAAAGATAATTTGATGAAATTTGGTACATATATGTACAAGAATGAAGTCTATTGATTTTGGTCATGATTGGTCTATTATTTCACCTAGCCCTCATACAAATGTTCTCCGCGGAATAGAGTTTTAGCACTCAAAAATATCATAAAAATTAATATATTTTAATGAAATTTAACATAAATAAGTTTTATGTAAAATAAAATTTATTTATTTTATGTAAAATAAAACTTATTTGGCACATGGATTTATGCATAAATCCATGTGCCAAATTTCATCGGTTCATAATTTACCATATAAACCCCTCTTTCGAAAATCATTTTAACGTACATAAATCCCATAAAAAATTTAAATGAAGATATGTCAATAATTGACCATAGCTCCCATATAAGACCGACCTTCTTCTATCGTTTTATTTTAACTTATCTTCTTATTTTCTGTAGGGTAATCATTTATGTTATAAATATATTGTTATGAGTTGAAGCATTTTTAAAATTCTAATTTGCATTGCATTACTTCTTGAGCACAAAACATTAGGTGGAAGCAATGAAAAGTATTTCCTTAAAATTTTTTTTTTTTATTTATTTTTGTTAGAATAATAATAGACATTTTAATAAAGATATAAATTTAAATTTAACACAACACATTATTAAATTACAACTCTTACAAAAATAGATTTCAATAATTCGAACAGTTAATCGACCAAAATTAACCGAATGGCGGTTAATTGATTGAACATATGGTATAAGAGTGTTTTAAGTTTTATATTAAAAAATGCATTACTACATCCTTTTCAAACATGATACATCCTGATTCTAAACTAAGGCCATAATGAGGTTGACCCCAAAATAAAAATCAAGTGGCCGACCATACACTGAAAAAACTTATCAATCCAATGTACGTATTCGTTAATTTTATTAAAAACAATATATTGAAAACTCATTAATTACTTAAATTTATTTCAAGACACTTTAGTATCATGTTTTTCTTAATAGAGTTTCTGTTTAAGGAATTATTTTAAATTTTGTTTAATTAAAATACTTTTTTAATGAATTGTATAATTTATTTAACATATCAATTAGTTTGTTAAAATTTTGCTAAACGATATTTTTGTTCATATTTGTGATTCTCTTAAACATTCTTATAATTTAATATACTCCTAAGGATGCTCTTCAAACAACTTTAATAACATTAAAAAAAAAAAGTTCAATATTAAATAAAAGTATTTATTTGTAGGAAAATAATATAATGCAGCAGCCCAAAATCTAAAACACATGCATTTGTTCAATGATTTTTAATAAAATATTTATTGTAAATTTCCTTTGAAAATAAGTATCTGTGTTTAGTTTTCTTTTTTGCTGTTGTGATTGTGTTTGTTGTTATTGTATTTTTATCTTATGTTTTGGGAGCACCTTTATAGTAAAGCACTATAATTACATTTTGACTTAAATCGATCTCTTGACCTAAGGGTCCAACAGAGGAAATTACAAATTTAATAAGCACAAATGTTCTTCGTCTTAAGACAGACATACAGACAGACAGACATAAAGTTCTTTAAGATTCTTTGGCGTGTTAAAGAAAAACTGGCCAGACTAACTGGGCTAAATAAAATAAAATACTTTGGCTGCTGTTTTATTTTATTATAAAGTTATAGCCGTTATATTTTGTGTGGTTGTTGTTACTATGATTTTGTCCATAACGGCTGATCTACTTGTATTCACGCCAAATATTATTAATACCAGAAAAAAAAAATAATAATAACAACACCAGTAACCTTGATTTGGCATTAAAAGTTAATTTTCTATCATCAACATCACTTTAACTACAAAAATAAAAATAAAAAACTAAAAACATCTAAAACAGCAGCAGCAGCAGCTAATAACTAGTCAAATTCATAGCAACGTTAAGTCTAGTAAATAGTTAGTAGTAGTAGCAAAAACACCAATCATCCAAAACAGTCAGCCATCATCTATTCATCTAAACAGAAACTATAAAACAAGTGTTGCCGATTTGTTTTAAATGTTTTTTAAAAAGTTTAATATGAAGATAAATTTTATTAAAAATAAACTTAAAGGTAACTCTTTTATAGAATAATTTTATTATTTATTTTTTTTTTTTTTTTATACCTTTAACAAATTTAGCAGAGTTTTTAAGAACATTGATGTAATACTATTTTTTTTTCTCAAATGTTGTAGGTTGAGGTTGGCTTTGTGAGTTTTTGTTTTTATTTTTTAAAGAAAGATGATTTTTTTAGATTATTGCTTCGGTTTTGTTTTGTTTTTTTTTTTTGTAATTTTGTTTAGGAATTATTGTTTAACCGTATTGTATTAATTCCAAATTTATTTGCTGATAATTTGATTTTTATTTATTGTTTTTTTACGAGTGTTGGGTCTGCAGATCATATTTTAAAACGGTGGCACAATTAATTAAGACATTGAAAAATATTGTACAATGACAAAGTCAACAAAAATTAACAATTAATTATAAATTACAACATTGAAGAATTTCAGTTTCTTTGGGGAGGAAGAATTATGACAGATATTTGTTGATATTTTAAGGAAATTTTATTTTATGAAACATTTTTATTTTGTCGTTTAAAAAGTGAAATTGAAAATAAAAGCATTTTAAACATAACCCTAATAATAACACAGAGTTACAAAATGAAAAAAAAACTTTTTGCGGTATTAATACGTATTAAAGGTATGTGTAGACTAGTCAAATATTAGACCAAAATGGCGTAACCTCTTTATAAAATATTTAATAATTTCTTTATTTTTGATCTTACAAAACATTTCTCAGAACCAATGTCAAACAAAATTATTGGAGGTTAAGCCTCCAATCAACTAGTTTTTGCGATCAATAGGAATTTGTAAAGTTAGAACATATCTTGGAATCAAAATGTTTGATTTTGTTCAAAAATTTCTAAAATTGTCTTTAACTCTTTCTTATATAACTTTTAATTTTTTTTCTAAAAAAGGAAGTAATTTATTTTTATTTTTTAATTATAAAAAACTCGAATGTGACAAAAATTAAAATTGATTTCAATGAAATATATTTTGTTTATTCTTATATCTTTGTGATGTAAGAATAAACATTTTAATTTCTTGCACTTTCGAATTTTTATGACATTTCAAAAAAAAAAAAAAAAAAAAAAAAAAAAAAATACTTATGAATGTATACTAGGGTATCCAATTATTCTTGTGTTCATATTAATCGGTTTATCCGACAAATAATTATTGGAGGTTAAAAGTTGATTGACAAATTATTCGATTAATCGTATAATCTTATTTATACATGTTAAACATATAATTGTACTATTCAATCTATTGAAACAGTCCCTCAGAAATATAATAGTATAGATAAAACTATTTCACAAGTGGTTCATTTTATTTATTAAAATTTTGTTTTTATTTCTATTAAACCAACATATTTTTAATAAAAATTTTGCATAACATTATTTTTCATCTGTTTCAAACAGATTCCGAGTAACAAGCATTTCTACAGAATAACAACTGAATTGCTTCTTAATCATATGTTACCAACGAATTAAAAAAGAACGTAGTATTTAACATAAAATTATCATGAAAATAATAGATAATTTATTATTTTTATGATTTATATCTCCAGGAAACTACATTTCGGTTAACTGGTTATTCGACACAAATTATTCGGTTTATTAGTTATTCGAAAATCGACAGTTTTAAATTGTTCGGGCAGTTAATCGATTAAAATTATTGAAATCAACGAAAGACGCAGATTTTTTTATTTTATTTTTATAACTGTGTTTTATTTTAGACCAAAAACATAAAAATATTTGTAAGAAAAAATAAAATATTATATATATATTTTTTTTTACCTAAAAATAAAAATTGTTAAATTTTAATTGTTTTTTTTTTTTTTTAACTAAAAATAAAAATTCAAAAATAATAATTTTAATTGTAATGTCTATGAAATTTCTTATAATTTTTACGGTTGGTTCGTATAATTAAATTTCAGAAAACGTTATGAATAACTTTTTTTTTGGGTTTATGATATATGTATATATGTATTTTTTTTAATTGTTGTTTAATGGATATTTTATGATTTTTACAAGATTTAAGCAACTTTATGATTTTTATTACATAACATATATTATCATACATATGTATATATTATTTGCTGATAATAAAATAATCATTGTAACTCTGAAAATAATTGCCAAAATGAAAACAAGAGTTTGGTAAATTTGCAAAGAATATACATTTTTTATTGTAATGGGTTATAGTTCTAAAGTAAGGTACTACTGAAATATTTAATCTTTAACCAAATTTTTGTTTCTTTTCTATCAACTTAACCCTTAAATACCTAACGTCAGAGAATTTTATGAAAATTTTTAATTTCCAAAAGAAATTATTTTATAAAAAATATTCCAGGATAATAATTTATTATTATTTTCTAATATAAATTCAATCAGATACATGCGCTTAAATTCAGTTTCATGTTGATGTATTCTTTTGTAGAATGTAGCTTTTGTATCCTTAGGATTCTTTATATGTCTTACTTCAACCCTTCATTAGAATTATATGAAGACTTATTGAACTATTCATTAGTTCATCTCCTCTCATGTGAAATTTGTTTTTATGAAATTTGGTTTTGTTGAGTCGTAATTTGGTTGGAGAACAACTACTGTGTTTTAAGTATTTTCTGGCGGATGTTTTTGTGTGGCTTTCCTGAATTTCGAGTCTCACACTTGCATTTTCAAAGGATTTGTTGTCGTTTAAATGTACCATTACGTTCTTTGATGCTTATTTTCTGTCATATGCAATTGGAGATTTGGAGTAGAACTCATGATTGATATTGGTGAAGACCATGAAATTCTATATAATGCTACAGATTGCTAGTAGTTTTCGAACTGGCAATATATTATAATAGCTACCCATGTACCTACATAAATATATCTTTCTATATAAACGTAGCTTGATAAAATCACACGAAAATTGTTTGTCCTATAAATTTTTTAAAAGTAATGGAAAATGTGATAAAAAGTAAAATAACTAGATATTATGAGTTGTACATATTGCCCGGGTTCACACACACAGCAATTTTTCTTGCCGTATTTCTGAATTTATAGAAATGAGGAGAAGGGAACACTAAATTTTAACATTCTCTTTAACTCTCTCGTCTACAAAGTGAGAATTGCGGCAAGAAAAATTTGCTATGTGTGAACACCGAGATTTTAATAACTTCGTAGAATGTATCAAACGGTACTTTTTTGTTTTTCCAATAAAGTAATTAATTAAATTTATTAAATTAAATAATACAAAATATATTATGTCATTTAATAAAGAATTGATCAAAAATAGATGTGAATTCAAAATAATAGAAGAAAAAAATCAATAAAAGAATTTGTGCTTTAAATATTCAACACAGTTTTGATGATAATTTAAATCCTTATATACTTTTTAAAAAGGATAATTTCTTGTCTTTCTAATGCAGTTTAAAAAATTTGATTTTGGTCAACTCATATTCTAGATATAAACTTTTAAACCGCGAAGTCCGAAAAAGCGGTCCTTTGGATATATTTCCCGATTTTAAAGGTATATTTAAAATTCTAAAAATAGTATAATAACCTACTGACCCATATCTATAAGCCACGTTGTATTATATTCGAATATATTTTTATTATTGTAAAAAATATTAAAAAAAAACCTCAGGTGCAAAACTGAGTACTTGTGAGTTGTTTTCGTTTTGTTACGATATCAAATGTTTTGATATCTTAACAAAAATGTTTTGATTAATTTTTGCCTTTTTTTTAAATATCCCAAAAAACCTATTACCTAAAGATCCAAATAGGCTGAAACACTGTAAGTAATTATAGAATCATCATTATTTCAATCGTACAGTAATCAATTTCCAAAAGTCTTCATAAAATAATATTTTTGAAAAGTTTATGGGCTTTTTGTTAACCATCTTTCCATAAATAAAAAAAAAATATATATTTTCTTAAAATATCATAAGAACCTAATTCTAATAGACTGTAGAATTTTTAAATTGAAATTTATTTCATATTTTTTGTTGCGAAAAATATATCTATACCCACTATTAGTAAATAATATGATTATGAAGGAGAGAAGGATGAAAGGAAGACATTAAAAAAAAACTGATGTTGTTGTTGCAAACTGTTAAAGTGTGCTCAAAATTTATAAAGTCGTTGTCTGTAACACTTGTATTGGGCCGACATATTACAAGACACAATGTGTTGAAAACAATTCCTGCCCACACTTAATAATCCAGTATAAAAATAAAAAAAAAAAAAAACTGAAAAGAAAAAACCAACAGCCACAATATCAGCAAACTTACAACAATTGCTGACATAGACAACATAAACTAAACGAACAAACGTCCTCATCATCGTCATCATCATGCAGCAAACTGCCATCATCAACATCATCATCATCATCATAGTCTTCGTCATCATCAACACCCAACTTAAAAACCACCTCTACAACAATGAGTTTTTTTCTTGTTGTTGTTGTTTTCTGAAACCAAACTTAAACATCAAATTGAGCTTTTTTTGCTATTATTTTTTTTCCTTGACTACTTACTCCTTTTCAACGCTATTTTTCGTTTTTTTTTTCTTCGCTTTAAAATGTTTTTGTAACAAAGAAAGTAGTCACATCTTTTAACTAGCAAAATATGATGAAAAAAAAACACTCCTTTGTATATTTTCAAGCAACGACGAATATTGAAATAAATCATCGTCAAACAAGATCAGTTTGTTACATTCAATCGATATTGAAACTAAACAAAAAATAAAAAAAAAAATAATCTAAAGATACTGCTGTTTCTGGCGTAGAGCTGGCGGCAATGATACGGTGGTGATACTGTTGAAGCTGCTGTTTTTTTTCTAATTTTTTTTTTTTTTTTTTTGCAGCCACAAAAGGAGCCACAAGCCAAAAACATAAAGAAGATCAAAAACAAAGTCACTAAGTTTTTTTTTTTTTTTAATTTTGTCTTTATTTTTTATTTAGTTTTTGAAAAATAAGAAATAGAAAAACAATATTCATTCAGCATGATTTATAAATTCGATCTTTTAGCCAAAATGTTTTTTTTTTTTTTTTTTTGGCATCATTCAGCGTACGAACATTGCACAATCGCTCTACTACAACGCTTAAGTAAGTAAAGTGGCACGAAGTGTTCAATTGTTTTTGGAGTTTTAAATGAGGTATTGTTGTTGCTGTTATTATTAGTAGATATTTTTAATGTTATTGTGATACCCTACACTGGCTGATTTCAAGTGATAAGAGATCTTACAAGATCGTTTCAAAATAAAACTTTTAATCGAAATTAGTTCAAATATTTTGAATTATTATTTTTTTTAATCTTAGATAATGTTTTGCAGAAAGTACATATTTTTATCAATAGAAATTGAAATTAAAAATACCAATTTTTAAAAATGTGATAATTCAAATCGGGAAACTAATTAAAAAATTGAAATATTCACATTAAAAATGTTCAAGAAGTAAACTTAAATAAAAAACGTGTTTTCTTTTAACGAACAGAAACAGTTATTATATGATTCAAGGATTAGAAACTGAAATATTTTTTCCTTACCGGAAATTTCCCAATATATAAAAAAAATTTGTTCACTTTTTTGCACTGTAATACAAATTTTTAGTTAAACTCCGAATTTGAAAAAGTAAAAATACAAAAAAAAAAAAAAAAAAAATTAATAGCTTCCAACCAGTTTTCATAACTTTGATCTTGGGGAGACAATATGTTCCAGTATTTTTTTTTTAATTATTTAGGGTATAACCCAAATCTGCTACATTCATCATAATGCTTTTCATTCTCTTTATATTTTGTTGCTGCTTTTGTCTTCATCGCTCTCTAAATGACTGACTATTTTGGCCGTTTTTTTTTAATCTTATTGTTTTTACTTTTCTGCTGTTGGCAGAGACCTCAACCCATCCTCTATGGCTCATTTTGATTGTTTAAGTTATAGCAAAACAATACACAGGAGTACACTAAAGTAGTATCCATTATTTAGTTTACCATGGCCTAAGTCTCCTCACAGAAGTCACTAACGGGCGTCTGCAGTTCAACGTTCAAGTGGCAGCGTTACGCCCTAGAAATCCTATAAAAATAATAATAATAGAAGCATCAATAAATAGCAAAAGCAAAAAGAAAAAATGAAGAAGAAGAAAAAATATTAAAAAAAAAACAATAACCATATTCATGAATTAAATCATATTTACAATCGCCTTTATAAACCAATCTTATTGTTAATAAATTATAATAGAAAAAAAAAACTATTTAAAAATAAAAGAAATGATCAAAATGATAGCTATAAAATTTGTACAACTATTTTGTTGTTGTTATATTAAAATATGACATAATTATTGTCTTTTCAAACATAATACATAAACAGAAGAAAAATAAATTATTTTCATTTATAAAAAAAAATATAGTTAATCATTCCCACATTATATGTATGTAGATGTATCAGCAACCAAATTATTATTACTATGTATTTTTAAAATAATTTTTATTAGTCTTTATTTGGCAGACTTAACTTGATATTTATTCTGATGAAAATCCTCCATAATATTTCGTTTATAAGCTTAAATATAACTAACTATAAATTTACATACATATTTGTATAAATTGGTGAATTAGTTATTTATTTATATCGTATCATACTTACTTATAAATACTTTAATATGTACTTACAAACACAACACTTTTTATTGTATTTACATGCAAACACACACACACACACAAACATAAATACATACATATGTACAAAGTCAGACTAAAACTATTGTTAAATTTATTATTGGTGTTCTTGATGTTGTATGGTACATTTATTTTTTTTAATATTTACAGTTGGTATTCGATATAACTGAAAATTTTTTAAAATAATTATCAATTTTTATAAAATTGATTATCTCTACCTGTAAAACTATGATATTGTATCCTTAAAGTGATCATAATCAATCAAGCTATTGTATTATATAATTACAGTAAAATTGGTAAAGGTTATAAAAAATAATAAATGTGATCATAATAATGTTAAAATGACAATTACATGAGAATAAAAATTCAATATATTAGGATAACGAAATATGGTAGAAAACTTTATATAATCTATTATATATATAATTGAAAATTTTAAATTACAATTAATTGTAATGGTAATTGAAAATTTTTAATTACAAGTATTTTTAAGATGGTAATTTTTAAGATGGTAATTAATTACAATTTAACTATAGTTGTTACTAAAAATTTTCAATTAAAATGTCTATAATTGTAATTGAAAAAATATCAATTACAATTACTTGTAAAGTAATTTAATTGAAAATGTAATCATTAATCCTTAACCCTGGTAGAAAATATATCTATATATAAAAAGTTAATACATTATTTTAATATGTTGTATAGCACTGAAGAGACTGTAATTTAATAAATAATTATAATTGCTGTGAACATGTTCCAACCATGTTTTTAATATGCATGTAGTCAATACTCGTATCAATTTATAATTCCCTGATTATACCAAGATGAATAGTAAAATATACAAACCATCCATTCCTAAATGGTAAGTAATCTTGGAAGAACTGAATCGTAAAATATATAAATATAAAAAACTTAGTTACGTACTTAGTTAATATATATTTATCTAATATGTTAGCAAAGACTTAACTAATTTTAAAAGCAATAAATTTCTATAGGTATGTATTATATTGTAGACTTAATCGTCACTTTTAGCGATACCCATTAGTTTTGAATCAAATAAATTTTGATACAATTTATATAGATTTACTATTTTCTAAATAGCTTTTCAACTGAAGGAATATTATAGACTATTGTTGGGTCGTTTATTTTGGCAGTTATTCAAAAAGATGGTGGCTTTTGAATAGATTTAAGAAGAAAAAAAATTCTAATTCATAGTTACTCTACTTTGAGCATATGTGAAATATTAAGTACCTATAGCAAATCTGTTGATTAGTAGTAAGAGATTTATTTCTAAAAATTTGCTGCCCACTTTGCATGAGACCTATTGATTTTAAGAACTATTTTTGGGATTTCATTTGTCCAGAATATCTGTTTGTAAATTCTCGAAAACATAATTTTCAAAAAATCTTATTACTTCTTGATAATACAAACATTTTTCACTTAACAGATTATTTTTGACAACATTGATAAGAAGACACTAAGAATGTTACTTAGGGCGAATTAGAGACCTATTTATCAAACAGACATAATATACAAGAATTGGGATATAACTTTCTATTAAATTACTTTTCAAATAATTGTAATTAAAAATTTGATATAAAATAATTGATATTTTTTTCATTACAATGCAATTAGAATTACAATGCAATTAGATATAATTGTAATTAATTAACCTTTGAAATCCTTTGAAATTAACAATCAAAATTATTCTAAAACCGAAAATTGTTCATTTCGAAGTTTATTAGAACTTGGTT
>MINK01003445.1:0-11200 GCA_001735545.1 Phormia regina
TGTATGTATGTATGTATGTATGTGTATGTATGTATGTATGTATGTATGTATGTATGTATGTATATCATACCTTATTCAATGCCAAATGTCCATCGTTATCTTTAACGGTTTGTTCCAATTTCTCCAAATAGAATGGAATGACTTCATTGTTCAATGTGACCAATTTCTTTTCCTTGATTTCATCCTCTGGTTCGTAGGAGACGACTGCAATTTCTATATATTAAAATGCAAAGATTAATCAAACAACATAAAACATGCAACTTCACACATTGTTCGCTACTTAGACGAAAATCGTTGATGGTATCAACAACAATATCAATTTGTAAATCTTCCCAGGGTGTGGCACCGCACAAACCAACAGTTTTAGCTAGAAAACGTGCCATCGATATGCTCTGGTGAACACGTTTGCCATCGACTTCCAAAACAGGCATTTGACCCATAGGCATAGCTGTATTATAAACATTATAATAAATAATAATTTTCACAAAAAAGAAAAAAATGTAAAAATTATAAACCTACTTGGCTTCAATGCTGGCCATTCATCACGGGTTACGCGCACATCCTCATATTCAATGCCGCCATATGCGAAAAGATAACGTAACGGCTCAGCCAATGCCTTAACATTGAAATAGAATAAGGTATAGGTGTGCTTAATGGGCTCAGTGGGTTCAGCTGGTGGTGCATCAGCTGCGGCAGCTGCCTCACCCTCAGCTGGTGCTGGTGCAGCTTCGGCGGGTGGTGCTTGTGCTTCGTCGGCCATTATTTAAAGCTATAAATAATAATTCAATATTTTCAAAAATGATGTATATTGTTTATTATGAATTCTTTTATTTTTTATATAATTAAAAATTCAAAGATTGATTTATTTGTAAATGGGAAGGTTGATTTATAAGTAGGAAAATTGTTTAGAAAAAAGAGGTTTCAGTATTTGTCAAACTTGAAGGTTTTTGTTGGTATTTACAGGAAAGTGATATTTTTGTTTTCCTGAAAATTTCTGTCTAAATCCAGTAAATTTGACAAGAACTAGATAATTTATATATAATTTTAATTGTCGCTGGAGCTTAACTATATTAGAGAGTCTAAATCTTAGACTATCGTTTAAATTAAAACACATCCAAGAAGGATTTTTTTGCTCAAATATTTTATGTATGAACGAACTTTGATGTTTATTTTATTATCTAAAAAAAGAATTTGCGTTATTTCATCATCGTTAAGTATAGCAATTCAATAAAGCAAACTGACATACAATTCCATAGAAAACAACTAGAACTCCATCTTGCTTACAAAAAACCTAACAGAATTGTCAAAAAAACTGAACTTTTTGCATGTGTTAGTAAAATTTTCTACAGAACAAATTAATACGTGTGAAGAGAGCCTTTTTTTGTTTCTGAGCGAATGAAAAGAGTTGGACTTCTAGTTGTTTTCTATGTACGATTCGTTATAAAGCCCATTTTTTGGTGAATACTGTTTGCGAGATCTTACTTATAGCTTTAAAAAGAGGTTTAACTTTATATCAAATTGATATTAAAACAGCCTTACTAAATGGACATACTGAAGAACATCACTACATGCAAGTGCTAGAAGGGGTTGTATCAGATGATATTATGACTTCTCGTATTAAGAAATTTCTATGAACTAAAGCAATCCCCAAAGTGTTGAAATGATACCTAATGCATGAATAACTATACAAAATTTGAAAGTTCTGATATCATATTTCTAATCATCTACGTCCATCGTTTGTTAATTGCTGTAAGTAGTGAAAACCTTATTGAAAACTTTAAGAATCAATTATGTAAGGAATTTGAATTATATGATAGCGGAAAACTTAAACATTTGTGGTAATTAAAATTCCAAAAATGTATTTCAATAAATTGTTGATACTTTAAAACCCTTGTTTAAGCTACAGATTTTTATTTTTTATATACACAGATGGACAAAATCACTGTCATTTGCCTTAATGTAAGTTTGAAGGGCCTTTGCGCCCATAAAACAAATGATATATAATTCTGCTTAATATATGGTTTATTTAAAATGTTTTTTAGTTCAAATAATTTTTCTTTCATTAACCTTATTAACAAAAATAAGTATTTATTATTTGAAGTGGATAAAATTCACCGTCACTGCATCTAAATATTAAAGAAACTTTAAGAAATTTTGTTCTTATCAGGACTTTAACTTGGTATCTTTTACTGTTCTGTAAAAATTTTACAACGTTACTTAATTTAAAGAATTTGCTAACGCCACTTCTATTAAAAATGAGTGAAAAAAGAAAAAAATCAATTGAAGAAAGAAAACTGTCCACGTACTACCATTGCTGGAATTATAAAACGTTTTGAAGACCACACAACATGTGAGTATCAGACAAAAAGTGGGTTACCGCCAGCACTATATGTTCGGGAAAGTAGAGAAATATTAAAAATAATTAAAAAAGAGCCTAAAATCATCATCCTCCGAAATTGCTGCAATGCTAAAGGAAAACACTGGTACAGGTGTTCATCCCCGTACTGTGCATTGAATGCCAAATTCTGCAGGGTATAATGCCAGAGTTTTGCAGGAAAAAAATTGCAGATAGCAAGCTAAACCAAATGAAACGCCTATCTTTCGCTAAAGAGCACATAAATAAGGGAATAGACTTTTGGGATAAGTTAATTTTCTCTGATGAAAGCAAATTTTCATATATAAATCAGACGAACATGTTTTGACATGGTGAAAGAAGGGGGAGGCTTTGCAGGAAAAACACATTCAGTCGCCTCTTATACGTGATGGTGCTGGTGTCATGGTATGTGATTGTATATCGGCGGCTGGGATTAGGAAACAAGTACTTATTGATGAAGTAATGGATAAAAATATTTATTTTAATATCCTTAAGGATAACTTTCATAAAAGTGCTCAAAAATTTGACGCTGAATCCTACTATTTCTTCCAGAACGACAATGGCTCTAAGCACACAGCGGAAATTGTTCGATTATGGATCTTATACAACATCCCTCACATCCTTAAAACTCCTCCTCAGTCAGCCGACATTATCCCAATAGTGCATTTATGGAACCACATCACACTACTTCCAAAAATATGCTTGAAAGTAAATTAATGGAGGAATGGGAAAAAATTGATTCCGAATTGACAAAAATGTTAGTACATTCTATGCAGAAACGTCATATTAAAATAATAAAAGTATTTAATTAACTTCACCTGACGGTGAATTTTGTCCAGTAGTTATGTGAACTGTTTTGTACATTTTTTTGAATTTATTTTTTAATAAGAATAAAAATGGTATTATTTTAACTGAAATAATATTTGAATAAAATATACCTTTTGTTTAAATTAAACATTTTTTTATTTCAATTGTTTTCTCAGCATGGGGAGCCTTTAAACATGGTACATGATAGATGACGGTGGCTTTTGTCCATGTGTGTAGATTGGCCATAAATATTTAAAAAAAAATTTCGTTCTTTTGAAGCAATAAAATTTATTTATTTAAAATTTCGTATTTTATTATAATGTAATTACAGTCCTGTCATGGTATTTTATTTTGTTTATTTAAAATTTCATAATACAAATAATGTAATAATGTAATGGAAATTTATAAATGTTAAAGTATGAAAGCATACTTTAAGGCGAAAGTTATATTTGTCTGTAAAATAGTGAAGTGTATAAAGGATTCGACATAGCTGAATAGCGCCTCAATATTGTTGTTTATAAATTTATTTTAAGATTAAAATCATTAATTAGTTTAGTGAATTTGACTTAAAAAGTGATAGAACGCCCCTTATATTATGAACTAAATATTTTTAAATGTTATTTGTTTTCTTATCACAATGTTTTGTCTTAAAATCATAACAACAATAGATGTGTTATTAATTCTTTTGACCGATAAGATAAAGAATTCATAGTACCAGTATCACAATTAAACGTATTAAAAATGACTAAGCAGTTTTTTTTATTAGCTGTATATTTTATTTTAAATTTGTTTGCACTTACAAAATTATGAAATTTGTTTTGATAGAATTTAAAAAATAAAAATATTTTTGATTAGAACTTAATATAGTTTTTAACTAAATGTAACAAATGGTATGGGAAAAAATTGTAAACAAAATTAAACAGGTTTTTTTTTTTTAATTATATATTTTGGTTAATTTTTTAATTAAGCAAAAAATATATTGAAATTATTTATTAAGGGCTGGAGTTTTCTGAATAATTAATTAACTGAAAATTAACAGCTGTTATATTGTCAGGCTAGATTTGTATAAACTGTTGGCAACAGTTTGAATTATGTACAGTGTCTACTACAGAATATTAAAATTCCATTGATGTTTTTTTTTTATAAAAACAGAAACGGAAATAATAAATTCATTACAAGAAATCAACTCCTACTTTCATTACAAATAATTATTTTCTTTTTTTCCCTTCATTATTGTCTTTTAACTGCACCCACGATAATTTTCCTAAGAAGCAGCTAAAATTTTATGTCTAGCATGTAATCTAAAACAAGACAAGCCATACATATATCGTGTCATATCGAAATCCAATGGCATGGAAAAGTAGAAAAAAGTCAAACCATATAAAGAAAATAAATCTTATAGGGCGTTGGCATTAAACTGTACCCCGTTCGTTCGTTTGAATACAGTTACAAAGATTTGAATTTTTGTTGCAGTTTCTCTTTACATGCATTTTGTGTGCATCATGCCACCAGTAGTCAGTCAGTCAGCCATCCAGCCAACATGAAGCCAATTAACGTTTGCAAATTTAAAAGATAAAAATCATTAAGAGGATGAAAAAAGAATACAAAAAAAAAATGAAATTGAACAAAAGAAATATAAATGTATAAATATTGTAGGTATAAGAAAATATAAGAAAATAATGTGGAATTTGTGGGCTGATAACCGGTTAAATATTAAGCCGGCCGGCCGGCAACAAGTTTAAATATAGCTACAATGCATGATAATAACAACAACATAAGATCAATTTAAAAGTCAGTTACAACAATGCATTTATGAACTCGTATAAAAATTCAATAATACACTGAGAAAAAAGTTGTATCATATGTGTGGGTTTCTAATAAAAGAGAAGAATTTAGGTACAGTTTAAAATTCTTTAATAGCTATGCCAGTCTTTATTATATATATTTTATTTTAATTTATAAATTATAATCTTAAAGAATTAATTAAGGCATATAATTTGATAACAATAAAATCTGGAAATAAAAATACAAATTATATAAATGGGGTCATAGGTTCTAATTGGGGTTACAGGTTCTAATTTGTCAGATTGTTTGATTCTATGTAGGAATACGTGTTTTCTAAATTAAATTTATTATTGTAAATTGTAATTTGGCTTTTTGCCCAGTCAGTCAAATCTATTTAATCGATTTATTTATCTTTTATTTATTTATCTAATTTAATTTTTTAATTGTCATACATTACTCCTGAGATTTTATATATTTAGATTTCTCACATTTCTTAATTTGCATTTGATAAATTAAAATAAAAAATAAAATAAAAAATAATTTAAAAACTAAAACAGATCGATTTTATTTTTATATATATATTTTTTTTGTAACAAAAATAGAAAACTACAGGTTGTTAGTTGCTATTTAAATTTTTTAAATCTGTGTCTGTATGTTGTTATAAATTAATTGTAAAGATGCTTCTTTTATTATTTTTTTTTTGTATTTATTTATTGTTGCGTTTTGTATTAAATTTAATTTTTATTTGCAAATTGTAGTTAAATGTCAATTCTTTAATTTAATTTTTAGTTATTTTCAATTAAATCTAATCAAGGTTAAATAAAATTGATATACAAAAGAATACTAATGATGGGAATAATAATAATAATTTTTGCGAATATAATATGTAAACTACTTTTGCAGTTTTAATTTCAATTGCATTTTTTTTCTAAAGAGAGGAAATAAAATAAAATGGGAGTGTTAGATGGAATTCTTTAAAAATAATTGCTTTTGTAATTTAATGAAATTTGTAGCATATGTATAGATTTGAATTTTATAAAGAGTTCTATGCCAATTTTGGATAAAAACTTTTTTTAGGATTTATTTGAAAGAATTCTAATGTCCATCTGTTTATTTGCTTGTTTGTTTTTATAAATTTTCAAATTCAAAATCGTTTATTTTTTAAACTTAATAAAGATACCCACTTTAAATTTTTTTTAAGCGAAAAGCGATTTTGTTCTTTAACTAATTACCAAATATATATCCGCTATATATTGAATAAAAACTTGACCGAAATCTTGTAAAATATAAATAGTTAAAATTTCCATTGAAATTTAAAAGCATATAACTCCAAAACTATAAGAAATAAATAATAAATGTAATGGTTTTAAAAGCCTTTATTAAGAGCTTTTAAATGATATATAAAAGTCTTTAAAAAAATTGATGGAAATTGCTTAAACATTTTCTCTATCCGCAAAAAATCTATGCATCTCCCCACTAGCTCGTAAACCCTTCTGTTCCGTCTATGTATTTGAACATCTGTTATAGTTCACAGTGCAATACTTTTACTGCAACTGACAGGTACAGTAAATGCCTGAAGTATTTCAAGGATGAAAAATTTTTGACTTTGAAGTGCCAAAGTACATTTTGACGGTTGTTCTATTTTAATATTTTTTTCGTTGAGTCGGAAATTTTAATTTGAAATCCATTTCAAATAAGAGAATAATTTATTTTTTACATCTTTATATTTTATTATATAAAATTTAAATAAGAAAACAAACCAATGACTAGGTTTATGCGTTGCGTCAATTGCCCAATGATTTTTGATTCAGAATATTCTTTTTTTTTTATCAATCTGACAAGTGTTTACTAATTAATTATTAATTTTTTAATTCATATGTGAAAACCATTAATACTTAAAAAAAACTATTCAAATATTTTCCAGAAAAAAATGTATCACCAAATTTTTTAACCCTAGAATGGTAAAGAAGTATTCCTATTTAAATTTTATTAATATAATTAAACGTAATCAGAAAATGTTTTATGGTTCAGAGTTGAAAATTTTGAACTTCATGATAATTCTATTTAATTCAAGTTATATTATTATTATTATTATTATTATTATTATTATTATTATTATTTGTGCATTATATACCAATTGTTTTAAATATTTTCAAATTTGTATTTATGATTAATTATTTTTAAATATTTTTTTTACCGTTCGCCTAGTACTTTCGAATATTCTACATTAATGGAATAATTTATCATCTAATATTTATGCGAAATATAGTTTTTGGAAATTTCAAAATGATTTTAAATATTCGTATGTTAATTTATTAATTTAATCAAAATTAAAATATTATATAAAAATTAAATTCAAATTTTACATAGAAAAATCTAAAATCCAAAAAAAGTTATTCAATTATTTAAATTATCACTTACTTTTATTTAAATTTGATTGATTTATTATTAAAAATAATGACGGATCAGAAAATAATTATATTTTCGATCACTTTGAGAATTTCGAGACTATATTTGAAATAAAACATTTTATTAATTATCATGAAATATATAATTTTTTTTTCATTAAAATAGAAATTTATATATTCATTATCTAATTTCTATTTCAGAAAAATATGATGATTATATGCATTTAGAATATATTTTATAGAATTTAATTTATAACAACAATTAATCACCAATTTTTAAAACTTAATTAAATTATTAAAACTCAATCACAGGTAAAAATTTGTACAATGATTTTAAAATTGTTTAAAGATTCATTGATTTAAATTTCTATTATACAACATCTGATCAATTAAAACTAATAATAAGTTCTTTTTTTAATTTGTAAATTGAACTAGAATTTTGAAAGTCATTCAATAAATTTTCCATCTGGCTTTGAGAAAAACGTGCGAAAATTCAAATTAGTTATAAGAAAAAAAGAAAAAATAGCACAAATTTATATTTGTCACTCAATTCCATTTTGTAAATCTTATCAGTTTTAATCACGTTTTTATTTTGTTTTCAATTAAATCACTTTTTAAATAGCGTCAATATTTTATTTCATTAAAAAATCATTATGTATATCAAATTATTATTTTTTTTATATATAAATTTATAAGAACCTGCGCTTTGTAGTCGATGAATGCTTATAAGAGTATTTTTTTATAGACGAAAATTAACACGTCTGTTTCATTACGAAATTTGTAATAAGATAATCAATCGATTGATCGAACCAATTTACGAACCACGAAGCATGAAAACCAACGAACAATGATTTTCGAAAATTTCTATTTTTGAAGATTTTTTTTCTGCAATTGCAATAGTTGTTGTTGTTTTTTATTTTAATTAATTGTTTTTTTATTTAATTTGCACACGATTATAGAATGAAAAAAAAAAAAATCGAAAAAAGGTCTCTTCAAAAAACTTTCGCTGCGTGTAACCATAAGTTTATTTTAAAAAACCCACCAACAAATAGCAACCAATACTACAACAAATCAACACTTTCGCAATATTTTCGTTTTAATTTCAAATGTTTCTATTTATTTTTTAATGTTATTTTTCATTTATGTCCTTCAAATAATTAAAAGATTTCTGCTTTTAATCAATTATTGCATGTGCATTACATAATTAATTTTTTTTAGCAATATTAAACACACTTTTTTTAATAATTTTCATTCAGTTCAATTTTATGATTATTGTCTTTTGCTTCACTTCACTTTTATTTATTTAGTTTTTTTTCTTTTATGGAAAGCAAATCATTTTTTAAACATTTCTTTTGGTTTTCCTTTGAAAAAAATCTTACCTTTTAAATTAAAAAAAAATTATAAAAAAATTTTATAAAATTTGAATTTTGTTTTATTTAAACCGTTTTTCTGTATTTTTTTCACCGATTTTTCTTAATGCCTAGAAGCTTGTTACACAGCTGAACCTTCGAGTGTAACTGAACAGACTACAATCTACTAATGGTCAAGTTAAGGTTTATATATGAGCCGAATGCCTGATTAAATGAGGCATTACGAGAACTTAGTTGTGGTGTTGTTTGGTGCTTTTACTAATATTTACACTTCGTTAAGTGTGGTGAAATTTTGCCTTTGATAACTCTATGAGAGTTTAGAGTGTTTGTGAGAAAAAGAGTATGTGACTTGGTTCTCTCAAAGATGGGATAGTGTACTTGTACAGAAATTTTTGTTTATAAAATAAAATCTTTTCAAAATATTTTTTGTAATAACTTAAATTTTCTTTTTCAAAACTTTTAAGACAATTTTTTTAGATCTTTAAGTAGATCCATCTGAGACCAACTTTTAATTCTTCTTATGTTGCGCTTTGTTATAATTTAAAATTTATTTAAAACTTTCCTTTGTATATTTAATTTGAATCATGTACATACATAGCAATTTTTATAAAATTATGACCTGTAGTTAGTCTGATGTACGGTGATACGAAGCTAAGACTATGTATTTCCAATCGTGACCTTCAGCTTGAAAGTCATATTAAATAAACTGTTATATTTCTAAGGAATGAGTTCACAAATCTATAGAACATAGCGAAATAGAATGGTCGGACAGTGAAATATGTGGAGGTTATCATGTCCATTGGACATAAATTTAGGGCTGCATACAATATCCCATTCAAAAAATAAAACGGATATAAATATACAATTTCAATGAAATTGTACATAGTGTAGGAAAATTTTACGCAGTTATAGACTCTATAAAAATAGCAGGGGCGGGCTCCATAGGGTCCCAAAGATAGATAAAAAATTTTAAACGATCCAGATTTAAAAATTCTTGATATGAATCGATTATATTAGTTGAGATCTACAAAGACATCTTCTAGTTTACGAAATATTGCACAGTGTGGCAGAATCGAAAATTGTTGGAAATAAATTTGTTAATCCTAATCGGTCCGTGAAAAACTTGTAATCAAACTACAGGTCGCAATTTTAAAGATAAATCAGTGAAACTTAACATATGATCTTATATTTGATCAAGGACCCGATTGAAACTGGTTATGACCGGTCCCTAATAAATATGCTCCCGGAATAGGGGTTTAATGACTTTTAATGATCATATTTCACAATATTCTAATAAAATTTGTGATATTTGAATAAATTTGTACCAAATTTTATGAAGATCAGCACATAATTGACCATAGCTACCGTATAAACCTTCTATCTGAAAATATGTTTACCAAAATTTGGTAAGAAGTCAATTATGGACCTATACTTGCATTAAGTGTAAAATGAAAAATACTGATACAGAATATTACGTCGATATTAAGATTCACATATATTTATGCACTTTATGAGAGCTATGGTCAATTATGGACCGATCTTTATAAAATGTTGCACTATAATTTTTACTTGTAAAAATGTTGAAACTACATTTTTTATGGAATTTATGCACGTTAAAGTGATATTCAAAAAAGAAGTTCATATGGGAACTAAGGTCAATTATGGTCCGATCTTCACGAAATTTGGCACATACATTTAGGAAATATTTTAATGAATTTTTTTTATGTTAAATTTCATTGAAACATTTCTTTAAGGCATTTAACCAATAACAGAATGTTAAAACTCAATTCCGGGAGGACATTTATATGGGGGTTAGGTGAAGTAATATGCAGATCATGACTAAATTTAATAGGCTTCATCTGGTACAAAAAAAAAAAAAATCATATGTGTCAAATTTCATCAAATTACTTTTAAAAATGCGCACAAGCTTTACATGGACAACCAACCAGCTGACCAGACGGACAGACAGACATGGTTAAATCGACTCAGAAATTGATTCTGAGTCGAAATGTGTACCTTAAAGTATCGAAGGGTATACAATACATATGATTTCTGAAACTTTTTTGCAAAAACAAAATCTCTATCATAAATAGATGCTTAAAAAACTGGAAAACATTTAGCATTATAAACATTTAGCATTATATAACATAATTCTCGAAAGAAATTCCGATCGTTTTGATATATACATGTATTTTATATGTTAATTATCGGTTGGCTTTATAGACACCACTACAACCAACACGCGGACTTACGGACATGATCCTATTGATCAAGAAAATAACACTTTTGTTTTTGCTCTCCGACGAAAATTGTGGAAATTAAAAATGGAATGACAAACTTATATATACAGTTTACACCTGTGTTGAAGGATATAATGATTTCTTCTTCTATATATATATAACGAGAGAAGAAGGTATAGTCGGTCAAGATCGACCATATGATACCCTACACCATTG
>MINK01003454.1:0-34104 GCA_001735545.1 Phormia regina
AACATGGTATTATTCAAATTAAAGAGAAACGGCTGTACAATCACTGAATAGTTGTGGTGTTCATGTTGTAACCATGTTTTCTTCTCTGCGTGTACATTTTAAAGAAATCTAAAAATCTGTCCGATTTTCCCTACGACTCTAATTTTGCGTACATGTAGGGACAACACTGATTTACCAGAGAATTCCATATTTTACGGTAATTTTATTTTAATAACTTAGAAATCTTAGAAATTTCTTAACGTGTATTAACCCTTAACAAGATATTAACCCAGAAAGCTGGACTCAAAATTAATTTTTCATGAACGATGAAAGGAAAAAAAAAAAAAAAAATTAAAATGTCACAATTTTCAAGATTTTGATTTTTAAGGAGGTGAGAACACTTTTTGTAATGAGGGCCACCCTAATGTACATACATATTATCTAGTACATTTTTATTATTTTAATTTAAATTTTGATTAACATAGATTAACAAATTTTTTAAATAAATATTTAGTGACTTCTCAAACAATTGCTTTATTTAATATAAATATTTGCTAAAAAAAAAATTTACTAAATAAATTGTCACTATAAGAACTTAAAATTTTCATTTCTAGCTTTTTTTTTTATTATAATAAAAGACATCTGGTATTTTAACATATATTAGTCTTAAGAAATATTTATAAAAAGTAAAGGTATATTAATATTGTATAGTGGAAAGTTAACTACATAATTAAGTAATAAATTTCTTTTAAAATGTAAATATTTAAAATGTTCTAAATCAATATTTTCTAATTTTTGAAAATTCCTTTGACGTTCACTTCATTACAAAAGGTGTTTTTCGAGAAATGTGCAGAAAAGGACAGAAAATAATCATTAAACAAAAAATCTGATACAAGGAATAACCGGATCAAAGTGTTAAATACAGAAATGAATAGAATGATTTATATTTTTTGATTTTTATTAAAAAATTGATGTTGTGATTATTTTTGATTTTTATTTTTTCGCTCAAGTTTTAATGATTATTTTTTATTATTTTGCTCAACTCATATAAAACTTAACACAAGAAATGAAACTATTACGTAATTTGTTAAAAAAGATTTCTCATCGTAAATTAGATTTATTAACTAAAACGCAAGTGTGATGATATATTTTTCATAAAATTATTTACGAAAAAATTCGATATCTCTACTAAAAATCAATTTTTTTACTAAAAAAACATTTTTTTATTATAAATATATATTTTTTTTATAAAATTATTTGCAATAAATAAAAGTTTTTAATAAAAGAAAATTTTTTACTAGATAATATTTTCATTTCTCATGGTTATTTTTATATTGTGAGCAAAAAAACTAAAAATAAAAAATAATCATTAAAACTTGAGCGAATAATAAAAATCAAAAATAATAATAAATATTGATTTTTTAATAAAAATAAAAAAAAAAATAAAAATCATTCCAGATTTTGATAAAACCATTTCTATATTTAACACTTTGATCCGGTTATTACTCGTATCAAAAATAATGATTATTTGTTGAGTTTTATTTTAAAACTTATAATCATATCGGTCCCTGGTTTTAGATGCTATAAACCAGGGGTTCTCACAAGATCTTGCATCGCGACAAGATCTTGAAATTGAACTCACTCTTCCGACAAATGTTAACAATCTTACTTCATTGCAAAAATTATTATTTTGGAATTTTATGATCGAAAATTTGTCTGCACTATTTTTTCTCTAAATAAAAACTTCCTTTAAAAATATATAAAAATTGTATACTCTTCACAGAGATGATTTTAAAGTAGAAAAATGAACGTATGGTCCATTAAGATCACAATGAAGTATTTGAATTAATTAAACAAAATTGTTGTTTTGTAAACAAAAATTAGTTTTTATTTTCTTTTGGCAACAACAAAATGTATTTGATTACATGTATTTTGTTGTTGCATGAGTTAAGTTTTTTACAATTAGTTTCGTCTCTTTTTACTCTTTGCTATAAACCGTAAACAAAATAACGACTCAAATGATAAACTCTCCTCTATGTTACTAATCATGTATATTTTTCAACTCTCTCAATTCAAAGTCATTGTGTCACTAGAAAGACGTGTAAACGATAGAAAACAACTAGAAGTCCAACTCTTTCTATAATTCTCTGACATTTATAATAAAATTCATCAGATACGCACCCTGATTTTAAATATCCAAAATAAACGAATAATTTATTTATTATCTTTATATCCCTATTCCGAATGAACATTTTGATGTGGCCTAGATGAAATAATTGATAGATCATAAACAATTTGCTACCTAGAGCTTGATTACAAGATTTATATGGGATTATCGATGAAAGTCTTTCTAAACCGATTGTATAACTTTAGTTTGATTTAATAAAAATATTCTTTGGTATTGAAATCTTCGAATGAGATTATATCGATTTAAGTAGTTTAGTCAAAATTCCACAGATATCGATGAAAATATTGTATATATTGTAGTAATTATTTCACCTTTAATAATTTAAAATGAATTAATTCCTTAATTAAATTTGAAACACATAAGCACATTTATGTACATACATACATACAAATACATTCATATATATTTGAATATTTGGTAATTTTATTTACATTTTAATTGATCATAAATTTAGATTATCGATAAACAGATTTCAAATTCTTTAATAAATTATTATTAATGATTAATATTTGCCAAAATTGTTGACTTAACCCAAAATATAAACATTGAAATGTGTCAGCCATCAATTATAACAAATGTAATTGATGAGTATTCTTTATTTTTTTTTTTTATTTAAAATATTGACAAACTTATAAACACGTAATTACATATGTATTACGTAATTATTAATGAGAACCGAAAAAAAGTATAATTATCAATTAATATTAGAATTCCAAGCAACAGAATAGCTACATATTTTCATATATTATTATGTATTTAAATTATTAATTTAACCATTATTAAAAATATTTAATTTGTTAAAAATTGTTTGATTTTTTTTTTTTTTTTTAGGATTTGAATTTACAAAGTTATCATCATGAAGTTTGCTGAGCATTTAACGGCTCACATAACGCCTGAATGGCGTAAACAATATATTAACTATGAGGTAAAGTATAATTAAATTATATTTGAATAAAATTTAATTCAATGAATGTCTACAAATATTTGTTTATAGGAAATGAAAGCTATGCTTTATATGGCAGTGGAAGAAGCCCCATCTGTAGACAGTGTGGAAGATGAAGTTTTAAAGAGACATTTCGCCAATTTTGATGAGAATTTCTTTCATTATTGTGATAAAGAATTAAAAAAAATTAATACTTTCTATTCGGAAAAATTAGCCGAAGCTACACGTAAATTTGCCACATTAAAAGCTGAACTGAAAACTTGTATCGAAGAGTCTGAACGTAGTGCAAAAAAATCGAAAGGTCTAAAGAAGGCTGGTTTGCCACATCGTAAAGCCCAAGAGTTAAAATTGGCATTCAGTGAATTTTATTTAAGTTTAATTCTATTACAAAACTATCAAAATCTTAATCACACTGGTTTTCGTAAAATACTAAAGAAACATGATAAATTGTTGCGTGTTGATACTGGTGCAAAGTGGCGTCAGGATCATGTTGAAGCTTCACATTTCTTCATTAACAAAGATATCGATAATATAATCAACGAGACAGAGACAACGGTAACGACAGAATTGGAGGGTGGAGATCGTCAACGTGCTATGAAACGTTTGCGTGTACCGCCTCTTGGTGAACAACAGAGTCCTTGGACAACATTTAAAGTGGGCTTGTTTTCGGGTTCGTTTATTGTTTTAGGTATTGTGGTGGTATTGTCGGGTAAGTTCTCATTTATATTTATAAATTATTATATATTTTTAATTAAACATTTTTGTAATGAAATTTTACGTAGCAATCTTCCATGATATCAGCGGTGAAAATCTAAAAGTCACGTTTCGTCTTTATCGCGGTCCCCTACTAATAATTGAGTTTATTTTTCTTATTGGTGTTAATATTTACGGCTGGCGTTCATCGGGTGTAAATCATGTACTTATATTTGAATTAGATCCTAGAAATCATTTATCAGAACAACATCTAATGGAATTAGCGGCAATTTTTGGGGTCATTTGGACTTTAAGCATGTTGAGTTTTCTTTACTCGTCCAGCTTAAGCATACCGGCGTTTATAAATCCTCTGACTTTAACCATTATAATGATAGCATTTTTAATAAATCCTTTTCATGTTTTTCATCATGATGCACGTTTTTGGCTATTAAGAATATCGGTGAGTTTTGAAATTAGACGCTTGTTAATTTGTATGTTGCCTAATGACTTCTTATTTGTTAATTTGCGGAAAAAAAGGGCCGCATGGTAGCAGCCCCTTTCTTCCATGTAGGTTTTGCTGATTTCTGGCTGGGTGATCAGTTGAATTCTTTGGTTACTGCTCTGTTGGATTTTGAGTATTTAATGTGTTTCTATTTCACTAATGGAAATTGGTTTGAGGCGAGGGATGCTTCTATATGTATGGAGAAAGATTTTATAATAAGACCCATTTTTAATTGCCTGCCAGCTTGGTTCCGTTTTGCACAGTGTCTTAGGCGTTATCGAGATACACGTGAAGCATTTCCGCATTTGGTAAATGCAGGAAAATATTCAACAACTTTTTTGGTTGTAATATTTGCTACTTTAAAAAGTTTCAATAGTCGTAAGTTTTTTAAGATAAATGATTGAAATTCAAACTTTTACTAAATGGTATTTACATATGTGTGCTTTAGGTTATTATTCTAATACTTTTGATAATCCCTATACATGGCTGTGGATTGTAGCTTCGGTTACATCTTCATGTTACTCCTATACCTGGGATATAAAAATGGATTGGGGTTTATTCGATAAAAATGCTGGTGAAAATACTTTCTTAAGAGAAGAAATTGTTTATTCTTCAACTGTAAGTTGTTTTTTTACAAAGCTTAAAGCAAAATCATTTTAATTTTTGTTTTTCTAGGGTTTTTATTACTTTGCTATAGTTGAAGATTTACTCTTGCGTTTTAGCTGGGCCCTGTCATTTTATATAACCGAAATGAAATATTTAAGTGGGGATATTATGACTTCTATAACTGGTATTTTAGAAGTTTTCCGGTAGGTTTTTTTAATTAAACATTAAATTTTCTAATTAAACATTTTTAATATACTTTGTTATTTTTTTTTTTCGCAACTTATCAGACGTTTTGTTTGGAATTTCTTCCGTCTGGAGAACGAACACTTGAACAATTGTGGTAAGTTCCGTGCTGTGCGCGATATTTCTATAGCTCCCATAGATTCGTCCGACCAAACCCAAATACTACGCATGATGGATGAACCGGATGGTGTTTTAAATCGTTATACAAAAACTAACCGTCCAAAACCCAAAAAATCTAAAGATCCCGAGAAGAGAAGTCTTCTACAACCACGTGGTTCTCTACAGGATCTCACAATCGACATCGATGGCACTAAAAAACTTTAAAATTAAATAAAAAATTTAATCAAATAACTAAGTAACTCACACTTAATAACTTTAATTTATTTTAGTTAAAACAACAGAATTTTGCATATTAATTTTAATTTGCCTTTAGTTTAATTTCAATTTTGTATAGTTTTCTTCCCCAAAACCTTAATATCTGTCGAGTACTTAAAAAAATCAAAGAAAAGACCTTTAAAATGCCATAAACTTAAAATTTTAACTTTTAAGGCAGTATTACTTAAAACCTAAACTAAAACAAACAAAAACGATCTTCCTTGTGTTTCCAAATATAAAATATAAATTGATGATACCACATTACATTCCTAACACATAGAAAAAAATTTAAAATTTTAACCATTATTGTTTTTGTTTTTTTTTGCTTCTAACTTTATGTATTTAGTATATTTTGTATGTGTAATTTGATTTTGATTTTGATTTATTTTTGTTTTTTACTTTAAGTGCTAAAGTTAATGTTTCTAAATGTTTCTATATATTATAACAAGTTTTGTTACAAAACTTGGCTCATTTTATTGATGAGCTCTAAATTTACGTATACATAATTATTATTATTAATTAATATGAAAAGAAAACTATAGTTTACATTTACAAAATAAAATAAAGAAAATAAAATTAAAACGAAAATCGCGTGTAATATTAAGAAGAAAAACAGTAGTGTAAAATATAAAACAATTTAAAAGCAAAATAGAAAATATGTATGTTTTTATCTACAACTAATGGAGTAGAATTAAGCCATAAATTGCTGAGTATTTAAATAAATACCTTCACATTTGTTTTATCAACAATATTTTAGAATGACGACAAAGTTTGTCACAACATACCTACATATGTATTGTCATTTATTAAATGTATAACAGTTTTTGATTTTTACATAAACAAATTTCTAATATTTTATAAATGAAGTTTACAGAAAAATTAAGTGCACATTTGACTCCAGAATGGCGTCAACAATACATTTCTTATGCAGTGAGTAATTAATGCAAACAAATTTATATTTTCAATTTTAATCAATTTACATTTTTAAAGGAACTAAAAAATATGATGTTAAATGCATTAGAAAATGCTCCTCTTAAGGATATTTCTACTGAACGTTCTTTGGACAATTATTTTGCAAATTTTGAAGAAGAATTCTTTTTTGAATGTGACAAAGAATTACGAAAAATCAATACATTTTATGCTGAAAAATTAGCTGAAGCCACAAGACGCAATGAGGATCTTTCTACAGCATTGGATGAGTTAATTGGAGAGTTTCACTTAAGAACACGTACCATGTCACGCAAGAGTTTACATCAAAATGCAATAAATAGAAAAATTAAACAAAAAAAGTCTAAAATGGCAGATATAAAAAATGCCCTAAGTGAATTGTATCTAAGTTTAGTGCTATTGCAAAATTATAAAATTTTAAATTATACTGGATTTAAAAAGATTTTAAAGAAACATGATAAGGTATTTACAAAATATATATATTTTTTAAATTATTTTCAATTGTGGGTAAGATCTTTTTTAATGTACATAGTTGTTGATTAATAAAAAGGGTCGAAAATGGTTTGATGATAATATTGCCACAGCTTATTTTTATAACAATAATGATTTGGATAGACTTATGGAAGAGGTTGAATATAATTTTACCGAATACTTGGAAAATGGAGATCGTGCTCAAGCCATGAAACGTTTAAGAGTTCCACCACTAGATGAAATCCAACAAGTTGGTACGGTATTTCGAGTTGGTCTTTTTCTAGGAGCATTTATAGTTCTTTTGGGTTTTATTTTAATATTATGTACGAAAATATATCATATATTACAGACATTATTTGATTAGTAATTTTGGATTATTTCTTTTTTTTTAGCATTATTTGGAAATTTAGATTCAAATACCAAGTCGGTTCAGGCTTTAATATTATTTCGTGGACCTTTTTATGTCATGTTGTTTTTATTCCTTATTGGAATAAATGTATTTAGTTGGCGTCGTGCTGGAGTTAATCATATTTTAATATTTGAAATAAATCCTCGCAAACATTTAACTTATTCGCATTTATTGGAATTATATGCTATTTTTGGTTTAATATGGTGCTTTGGTGTGCTAGGTTTTATTTATGCTGATTTTATTGAAATACCAAGATTAGTATTTCCATTACTAATCGTTGGTTTAATGTTGGCTTTTCTTTTTAATCCTTTACCAATATTTCATCGTAATGCCCGTTTTTGGTTACTGAGTTTAATGGTGAGTTTACCTTACCTTCGTGTCCTTAAGAAACTTAAAAAATTTAATTTTAATTTTTGTATTTCAAAAGAGTCGCGTATTATTGGCTCCTTTATTTTCTGTTGGGTTTGCAGATTTCTGGTTTGGTGATCAATTAAATTCTTTAGTTGCTTGCCTTTTGGATTTCAAGTATTTGATATGTTTTTATACCAACAATATAAAGTGTAAAGAGGATTTTCAAGCTAATCAATGTTTAGAAAAAGATTTGATTATTAATGCCATTGTACGTTGTTTACCTTCATGGTTTCGTTTTGCTCAATGTTTACGACGATATTCTGATACAGGTCAAGTTCATCCATTTCTGGTGAATGCTGGAAAATATGCTTCTACATTTCCCATGGTTATATTTTTAACATTAACTGCTAAATATAAAGGTAGTTAATATTTAAGATTAATTTTTGAGAATATTTTTTGTATCTATTACTTTTTCTATGCTTTTAGAGAATTACGATTACACATTTCAAAATCCCTTTATTTGGTTTTATCTGGTCTCAGCCATTTTTCAAACATGTTACTGCTGTTGTTGGGATATTTTGAGAGATTTTGGTTTATTACAGACATTTAAAGGGAAAAATATTTTTCTACGTGAACAAATTATCTACTCTTCGGCTTTTTATTATTTTGTTGTATTGGAAAATATTGTATTACGTTTCTTTTGGGCAATAGCTCTTTATTTGGTTACTCATGATTATATAAGTTCATACAATATGGATTCCCTATGCGGTTGTTTGGAAATAATCAGGTATTTTGAAAATTTGCTATAAACTCATATGAACGTGAATATGAATTTTATTATTTTTCTTGATAAGACGTTATATTTGGAATTATGTGCGTCTAGAAAATGAGCATTTATATAATGTGGGTCAATTTCGTGCAGTGCGTGATATTTTTATAGAACCCATAGTTACCAAAAATTCTATGGAAATACACAATATGATGGATAAAGAAAATGGTGTTTTAAATCGATGTTCTAAGAAATTCAACAATATTATATCTGCACATGACGACGAAGTGTTAGAAGATTAGCAGTAGACATATAAATATATTTATTAATAAACAATTCAGTTAAATTAAACATGTACAATAACGGAGAAAAAAAAAAAATACTCATGAAATATTATCAGCTACTCCTGACACCAAAGCAGTGCCTCTTAAAATCCAAAAATCTGCAGGTAAAGCACTTTCTAGGAGTATAGATAAAATAAAATTCGATGAATGTCCTGTAGTAGATAAAACTCCCGATCTAGCTTGTGTTTTATATAATGGTGCTTCGTATCTATCGACAGGATTTAGTTTTAAACATGGTATAAAACGTATAGCTGGTAATCTTGAATATAAAACACCAATTTTGGCATCACATAAACCACCGGCTGATTTCAACCATTCGGCTGCCTCGACAAATATACCATGAACATTTACTCCAGCTTCTGAAGATTCTGGCATGTTACCATATAAATCATCCACCTTTTTATAAATAATTTTTGTTCATTTAATAAATAAAATGACTTATGTATATATAATATAAAATGTCAAACATACTGGTTTATTGCTGACTCTTCTCTCAAAGAAATCCTGTTGAACTAATACATTTTCTAATACTTGAAAATCAATTTTCAATTCATCAATTGGTAATACACGTTTGCGGGCATGCGTTTGTAATATTCCTGTTAAGAATGATTGGGGAAAATAAAAGCCACTTATCCAGAAAGATTTTGGATTTCCAACATCAGCCCAGTTTTGTATGAAATCTATGCGCCTTTGAAAATCTGCTATATAACTTGGTAGAGGTTTAATTGAGAGAAAGCTCTTCTTCTCCCACAATTTTGGTACTAAATTGGCTAATAGAGACTGAAAAACTTCTTCTAGTTCTTCAGACATTACCACTAAACCTTTAATGGCTTTACGTAAATTAACCAAGCTGGCATGTATTAAATTTAAAGAATTATTATAACGATCTATTTCTTGTACCAAAACTGTGGTTAAAGAAGGTTGTTGACCTTTGTTATCGATCTGTTGAGGAATTGTAAATAAATTTTATGAAAATGTATTAGTTATTTCACATATAAATACAAACCTTTAATAATTCTGGATGTAATTGGTCCTTTTTGATTTTTTCCGCTAAAACCTCTTGTATTTTAGAAATAACCTCCAAACATAAGTCATTTTCTTGTTCCTGACCCTCGTCGGCTGCTGATCTTGGCTGACCCACTAGTAGTGTTGTTATGAAAAAATTAGTTTCTTTTGTTTGAAACACCAAATTGGCATTCTCATGCATGCCAAATATTTCCGGATCTTCTAATGTGGGAAAGTTTTGTACATAATCTTTATATTCCTGTATGGTATTTTTTTGTGGATCACGATAATAGGGATCCCCACGACAATATTTATAATTAGCATCTAATATCTTTTCAAAAGTAAATCTTTTTAGAATGGTTCTCAAACATCTTAGGTCCCATGAATCCGTAACACGTCCTCCCCAAGTTATATCACCATTTATATAGTAAATAGCCTCCCAAGGGATTTTTTGTACCTTCTGACGACCAATAAAAAAATCGAGGATCTTAAGACCACATTCACGATCACTTTCGTTAAATTCATAGGTAATATTCCATCCCAAAGCACCGAATTTACGTCGTTCCAAGAGTACAGCATGGAATACACACAGACCAAAGACTATAGCACGCCATTTCTCTTGCAAAATATGCTGTTCAAAGTAGTCCACATTTATATCAGCCAAGGCACCTAAAATATTCGCCTTGATGCCTTTGGGTGGCTCATTGGTAACTTTAACAGAGTTTTGTAAGACACTAATGGGAAAATTTTTCTGCGGCATTGAAGACAAAAATAAACGAAAATTTTCATGGGCTTTCGTAACACCCAAAGTTATGTTGCGCACAATATTTTCCATTTGTGGCATCCAAGATGTGGCTAAATGGCAATTTTGTAAAAATACCCAATGTCCCAGACGTAAACTTTTGTCTATTAAACTTTCGGCTACTGGACCTTGACCTTGGCCCAATGAAATAGAATAAAATTTATCCATATACTTCATATCCTCAGCAAATCTTAAGAAATTTGCCATAGGATCAGAACCACTAGATAGAACAAATATTAAAGGTGTTACATTGGATGTATCCAGAAATCTGAAAAGGGAAATTCAAGTTATTAGTTTATTATAAATACAATTCCTTAAATTATTTAACTTACACAATTTTAAGTTGACTTCCAGCAGCAGAAACTTCTGTAAAATAACGTCCAATGGTATCTCTCAAATAAACCACGACATTCAGCAGAAATCGTTCTCTTCTAAAAGTTCTAATAAACATAAGTTTTTGGAAATTGGAAAGTCTGCTGTTCCAGTAATCATTGGGTAAAGTTTTGGCGTTAGAATAATTAAAAACCTACAGACAATAGTTAATTATAAGTACACAAACATTCCGATAATTGTACATATATTTTAAATACCTCTCGATTATCATCGATTTGCAAAAAGAATGGTTCATTCAATCGATCTGTAAATCCATTAAATGAGAAAAAATTTTCCTCTAAAAACAATGCAGACTCCCACTCAAAATCTGTTAAATTTATATTCGTTGGCTTAGTTTTCTCCCTAACAGAACCCACAACACCTCTGGTTAGAAAATTAAACTCTTGCTGACTTACTCGCTGTTCCTGCCGCTCAATAGCGAGCGATAAAAGAAAACTGAAGATAAGTTTATGATTTTCAAAAAGACCTCTTGAAACATTATCATAAATAGCTTTTAATTCATCCAATTTCAGTTGTTCTATGCGCTCTTCAGTACTCATTTTGGGATGATCTAAACGTATAACAGCACAAAAGATTTGTGAGAAATACTTTAAACTATATTGATACATGGGATCCATATCAGCTAAACTGGCCACTACAAAATATAATATAGCACCACGAGATGCTAAATTACGATACTTCTCTCTAGTGGCAGTAATGACTTTTTCTGTTTCTTCTGTATCTACCAAACGGGTGGCTATAATTAATGATGTTTCCTAGAGAATTAAAAATTAAATTAGAGAGAAAATATTTAGTTATAAAAATTTGTATATAAATTACCTTGGCATCATTAAGAGTTTCCACCAATTCCTCATCATCCAAAATATTGCCTTTAGAGTTAAATAAAAGTTTAAGTACTTTGTCTTCCAAGGACAAAAGTTGTTGTTTATCTGTATTGATTTTAACAATTAAATCATTGCGTTGTTTTTCTAATGCTGGCAATTCAATTGCTACAATATCTCTGAAATATATGCGTAAATAAAATAAAATTCGTAAGAATAATTGTTTGTATCCTTAAACTTACGATAATAATTGGTCTTCCAAACCACTTTCGGTAACCAAGAAATTAACCAAAGTTACATTAATACATATTTCGGGTAAATAGTGCGGATTTGCTAATTTTGTTGTCATATATAAACGAAAATGATCGTCATAATCTATTATGACATCTCCTAATTTTAAATATGTTCTACCCTCAAATACGTAAGTTTCACGTTGCAGTACAGGTCTTATGGAGGGATCAATATTCTCACTTATATCTTCCAATAGAATAGGATAACCCTGACGTATGCAATTCTCAATGATTCTTAATAAGTTGCCATCACTCATCTTTAAAATGTGTAAATTATTATTTTTCTCCATATTTCTAATCCAACGATTGGCTTGTTCCTGGGGATCAATCATAAGAGGCCATCTTAATGCTCGTGTAGCATAGAGGCCATTTTCTATAGATATATCATCTTTGGGCAGGCCATCAACAGTCCATTGACGTATTTCATAAGCATCACCCAAAACTTTAAGTAAATGAAATTCACTGCTAGAAGCAATTTTTTGTTCTCGGCATTTCAAAACCCATTGACTGCAAAGTTCATTACGATATTCGGTGGAAAAAGCACCCAGATAAGCAACACAAGCTGCCGCAACTAAAACATCTCCAGGAACACAAGCTAATTCTAAAGTTAAAGACTAGGAATTTTTGTTTGTTTGTTTTAATTTAAATAATTACTGATTATGAGTTGATAATTAAGTGTTTATCTTACTTGCACCGTTTCCTTCCAGCGCACTTCTTCATCTGACAAAGCTGAAGTTAAACGTCCTGCTCTATTTATACGACCATAAGTCAGATCAACTGCATCTTGTATTACCTTGAATTCACGACTCTTCTGATCTATGTTGTCTTTGAGAGCTTGAATTTTAGCCTCAACCGAAGCCAATTCTTGCTGTTTGGTTCTTAGTATGGCCATGACTTCTTTAAGCTCAGCTTCGGCTTGTTCTTTACGTCTGATTTTTGGTTCAACTACTTTGAAAACTTTGGCAAATTTATCCATAGCTATAACCCATAAACTAACCGATTTGGCCACCTTGGAGACTTTTTCAAATTTCTAATTAAGAATTTGTAAAGAAAAAAAAAATTATTAAAAAATATTAAATATTAAAGTAATTTTGTGGCAAATTTCACTTACTGCAGGTACAAAATCTTTGTGACTAATATATTTCTTAACTTTTTTTAATGTCTCCTCTTTAATATGTTCTTTATCGAATTCAAAAAGTCTCTTAATGAAATTAACATCAGCCATGATTCCTTTGGCAGAAGCCCATGTAGGTCTGTATGAAAATAATAAATAATTCGTTTAATTTTAATAAATTATAACCAAGGAAAATATGCATTACTTTTACAATTAGTTTCAGAAGGTAAATAAATGAGTAAACATCTAGATTTTTATTTCTAATTCTTAAATCAACGATTTTGTACGAAATTGTTACAGTCAGAACTAGTTGTATAAAAACGTTAAGGAATGGTTAAAGAACTAATTACCAATTATTAAAATCAATGATGATTTTTATTTGATTTTATTTTTTATGCCGCACTTTGGTTGTAAGTCATTTTTTTATTTTTTTATTTTCTCTAAATATTTTACAAATTAATTTAAAAATGATCACCAAGTCGTTGTAAGGAGTGTGGCAAGTAAACAAAAAGTTTGGAAAGGGTTTAATTTTTTACACTTATTTACGTTACACAATTTAAATGTTCATTTGGGAACCAGTAATTTATTTTGAGGAAATAAAAAAAAAAAACTAGTTCTAAATCACTGGTTTAAGAAACATTTTTTAAAGCCAGCTGGGAGTCACAATACTCATCTATTTCTAAAATTGTTATTAATGTAGTTCTGATCTGACATCAGTTTTAGAACTATTGATTTTAGTATCCGTTCTTCTGAAATTTTTCCTAGGATTTTAAACATTTCATTTCGAATTTTAAATCAATAAGAGTGTAAATGAATAAAACTTACTTGGCTCCCAATAATATACACACTGCCTCCATAACAAATTGCACCAAAGCTGGTGGTGTGGTAAATGATTTTAGTTCATTTATATCAGCCTTTGTCAGACCTTTAAGAGCATCTTCAGCCTCTTTTAAGGCTGGCATGGCAATTTCTAAATCTTTATTTGCATCATCGGACATAGCTTGACATATACCGGCTTTTTCCTTAGCATTGGCCTCATCGCGCATAACGCTCTCTTTAACCTGATCTGCCATTTTGGTGTCAATAGCTAAACGTTCCAGCAAGGACTTCATATTAGCGGATTTTTCATCTAGTTGAGGCACCATCACTTCCAGTTCTTTTTGCATAACATTAATCTAAAATAAAACAAATGATTTAAAACGATTTAATAAATTTAATTTTCTATGGAGTCTTACTATATCATTGGTCTCCAAAATCTTATTTAAGCCATTTGAAATTCTTTTACGTTTGTTTTTAATTTCTTCACTTTTATTCTTTAATAAACTTTGGTAGAGTTTTAAAAGTTCCAAATAACTGCTGGGCGTAGTATAATAATGACGTTTCATTTCCTTATAAAAACGTTCTGAAGCTTCTTCCACAGTCTTTAATGAGAAAAAAGAACTTAAAAACAAATAGTTTAAAGGATAAAGCTTAATTGAAAACCCACCTTATGTATAAAAACAGTGGTGGTAGCTAATGCTTGACATTCATCTTTGGTGTTAGTGATTTTCGCTAATAATCCCAAAGCTACAGAATATAAAGCTTCAGTGGGCCAATTGGAAAACCAATCTATGGTGGTACAATTAACTAGAGAAGGAAACATACGACATCTGCGACGAAATGCATCACCCACTGGTGACATGGATAAAACCACGTGTAAATTGTTACGCACACGATTTATAAAGAATTTGTAAATGTCATCCCGTGTACATCCCTGTAGAAGTAAATATTAGTTTAGAATTAAGTACAAATTAACATTATTATGAATTTACGTCTTTTGTTGCCGCATTACAGGCTTCCCGAGCATCTAATATAATCTTTTCATAATCGTCACCTTCAAATAAATTGGGCACTTCTCCAGAATTTAGCAAATTGTTAATATCTTCCAGAAATTCCTCCTCAACGATTTGAGTATCGATCATAAGAAATACTACGGGAGTATTGTCAATCTGAAAACGAAATAAGTCATTATGATCTTGACAAAATTTGGTTTATTAAATGATTTATGAATGCTAAAAACTATTTCAATTCATATTTTAATTATATCAATTATTTTTGTGATCAAAATTCAAGTTTATCATCAATACAATAAAAAAGTAAATGGAATAGTTTTGTGGCATCGATGCAGGATTTCATTCATGAACCCAATTTAGATACTTTTAGATCAATTCAAATATTTAAAAACTTGCTCGATTTATTTGCTATAATTTAAAAGCACATCTTGTATATGACTCGGAAAAACTTTTATGTTTTAATTTTAAGTCATCTAAACAAATTGTCTCATTTAAATCATAATCCTCTAGCACATTCTTTAAGAAATAATAATGAAACGAAAATTTCCCCAACATAGCTGTCAACATGCTGGAAAGCGATGTGAATTATTACAAGCACCCAATGCTCTAATTTTTAGTAATAGATCCTTAAAAAAAAGATATGTTATCAAACATACCCCTGCATGACGATAAATATTCCTTAAGTCCTCGTGAAAACCATTCAAATCATAATTGCGCTTTAATTCAATCTGCATACATTTATACTCATTCACATGAGCTGCTAATTTTGTCAACGACTGTTTACCCATACCCGCTACACCAACCAATAGACCATTACCGCGATCACTTCTTAATAAACGTGCTAATCGAACAGTATGTTCTAAAGCATCTTGGAATAATATCAAATTCATTCTCTTTCCAGTCATTGAATTGTAATCCTCGACATAATCCATTAAAATACTTTCCAATTTAGTAGGATCTTTAATTTCCTCATAGATACGATCGGCTTTAGCTTTGCCAAATACCATAAAATCACCATAAAGTATGGGTGGTTCTTCATCTCTATAGACTTCTTTATTAAAGTGTTTCAGACATACATCGTTCATAATTTTTTTAAAAGAATTTTTATCTTCGTTATTTATTAAACGATCGTGGAATACTCGTGTAGTTTCATGATAAAATAAACGCAAAACTTGCATTTCCATATTATAGTGCAGACTGCTGGCTTGAAGGATACCTTGTATGCATTTAGATAAATCTCTTAAATTGAATATATAATGGGATTTATCAGGGGTGGGTAACATTTCTTTGGCAATGCGCATATAAACATCAACACATGCATTGACTATGGGTGTAGAAAGTGGACGTATAGCTGAGGAGAAATCACTTAAAAATCTGTAATAAAATCAGAATTACCTTTGGTATCTATACATACTTGTATACATATATATGTATATGATTGGCTTACCCCGTCAAAATACCATCAAATATAGTGGTTAAAATATCATCATTTGGTTTGGGTAAAGCCAGTAAAGCAAAATGTCTTACAAAACGTGAAGTTAAAGGATTTCTACCACCACCTGGTGGAGCACAAGCACATCCCAAAACCACATCTACAATTTCTTTCCAAAATAACTTATCACGATCATAAAATCCCTTAAAATCTAAAAATTGTCTGAATATAAAAAAATAGATTAGTAGAGTTCAAAGTTATTCTATATATTAATTATATTAATGTGAACCTTAATAATTCTATAGCAGGTTGACTACCATATGTGTCTAATTTAGGCATATTAACATCATCAATAAATACAATGACAGTTTTTCCTATAGGAGCTCCTAATTGATTTCGTTTGCGTTTCTCCAAAGGACCTTCGATCATTTCCTGAGTTCTTATGCTGCTAGTTTGAGCTGAAAAGTTAATTTGTACCGGTACCACAGAATTCTGTAAAAGTTTCTTTAAAGTAGAAACAGCTAAAACAGTTTTACCCACACCGGTGTCTCCCGTAAACATTACAGGATATTTACGTTGAAATAATAATTCAGTAACATGTCTGATCATAATATTGAAATGAATTAATGAATGAGTTTAGATATTTTTACTTGTTTAATGAACTCACCCATATTTGGTAGTATCTACGGTGGGAACTTGCATATCAAAATATTTATCTTCCGGATTAAAAACGAACTTCTCCACAATTGTAGACCATGACTCCCAATTGCGAGTATTCATGTTAATACGAAAATCCCAAAGAGAACCTTCTGGGGGAAAACTAAATTTCCAAAAATAATTATTGATACATATTTTTTAATTTCAATAGATTCTTACCTAACATTAGGTTTTGTAGCCATATGCTCCTTTAAAAGTTGTTCGAAAACTATTTTTTCATGGTCCCGAAAGTTGGATGATTGAGACCAAAGAACACACCATATAAATATTTTATTTAACAATGATTTATATTCATCTTCTTTAAACTCATGCCAATGGATTTGTTCTATTAAAGCGAATAACAATTCCAAACATAAACACACTTTGGAACTGGTTACCTGGCCTATAAGAAAGGAGCCATGTTTTTTTGCCAAATCCAAAATGGTTTGAAAATTTCCTGTAAACAAACTATATAAGTATTTTAATGGAGTTTCTTGAATTTTCTTTGTAATGGGGCCAGAAATCCAAGAATCTAATAAAGGTAACCAGCCAAGATCATCAGGATCGACATAAACCATGCCACAACGTGAAACCGTGGCTGGTGAAGCTTGTACCAAGTCTTGTACTTCAAATACCATATGTACCCATGCCGTAAGTTTTATACGTTCAGAGTTGGCTAAGCAAAGCATTTTATTATCATCGAGTACAGTATTTAAGTTTTCAATCCAAACAGCATCGACTGGTCCATCATTAACAATCCACTGATGTATTTCATCTAAACGATTTTAGGTTTAAATTTAGTTTTTTATCTTTTTACTATTTTACCTTCTACATTAACTGCTGTTCTTACGGCCAGACCTAATAGACCATCTTGCCATTCTAATGTTTTGGGATTAACATAACCGTATAATTCATTCATTGATACAGCTTTTGGATTCATACATTGTATTGATACTGGCCTAAAGTTAGGTCCCGTTACTCCAGTTTCAAATAAATGACCCAAAGCAAATTCTAATGCATGCAATACAGAGGATTTCCCACCTCCCGTAGGTCCTACCAACATAACACCCCATCTTACACACATGGTCTCATATAGTTGTATACATTTGCGCAATGTGGCATTTACAGGTTGTAAGTTCTTCTGTGATAAACCTAAAATAATACTTTCTTGTAATTCTGGATGTGAAGAATCCGGTAGTTCAACACCCGGAAATAAATCACTGAGTATGCCTAAAAATAGTACGGCATCATCTACTAAAAATTTCGGTATATTGGAGTCTTTTAAAGCAGCAATTAAGGTTATATCTTCTCTTTGATCGGGTGAGGCTCTTTTTAGTGATCCAGCCATAATAAGTACAGATTTTACAGCTCGCATACCGAAATCATAATGATTTTGTTGACTAAGTTGTTCAGAGCAAAGTTTATACATTTGTACCATTTTTTGTGCTAAATTCTTGGGATCTTCAAAGCCCTCAGAATAGAGTATAACTTCAGCAATGAGAGCATAATCAGGTACCATCATAGATATAGGACGAAATAGAGCTTTTAAGTTATCGGGTAATTCGGTACGACCAGCATAGCCAGGATTCATGGTTATAAAAACGGCACAGGATTTATTTAGTTTTATTTCACGGCCTTCGAATATAAATCTATAATTGAAAAGAATACATTTATTCATACATTCATTATTTTAATTAAAAGTTAAATAAATATATTATAAAACCGAATTTTTATAGCGAGATCTGTGTGGTTTACGAGATAACTTATGCCTATTAAACGATTTATTAAAGATAACAACTATACCAATTACTTTTTAAATTGTATCAATTTTCCAAGTGTTAAAAATTAAAATTTTCTAATATTTTTAACTACAAATAAAATAATTTATTGGCTATCAATTATTCTTTGCATCATTTTTGCATCAATTAATAAATTAATTAAATGTAAATAGGTTGATTTCAATTAATCAAATAATTAAATATGTATTATTATTGGACTTTAGATTTTTCTAAGCAAATTTCAAATTTAAATTGTTAGAATACATAGATTTTGATTATTTTTTTTTTTTTTTAATTACAGAAATATTCAAAAACATTTTAAAATTCTAATTAATAATTAAATTGATTTTTTTTTTCGAAAATATTTTTTCAATTCTTAATTGTTTATTAATTGCAACAATTCTCTTCTTACCTCTTGGCATTAATAACTTTAGCATTTCGTATAGTTATTAATTGTTGTGCAATTACCGACAACACTTCGATATCAATTCGATTGAATTCATCAAAACAACACCAGGCTCCACATTGGGCCAAGCCACAGAAAAACCGACCCATCATTTTGTAATCTAAACCATCAGAACAATTGAATACTACACATTGCTTGGCCACCGATTTGGCTAAATCTTTTGTAGTTTCAGTTTTACCAGTTCCGGCTGGACCAGCCGGAGCACCACCCAAGTCCATTTGTATAGCACCCATTAGACACAGATAACAACGATCAGTGAGCGGTGTTAAAACTAATACACCACCAGCGCCTAAATATTCGTAATAATAAGGTATAGTTGCCGAAGTCATTCTTGAATAAACTGTATCAGTTTCTGGGGACCAATAAAAACGTAACATTTTCAACCAATCGAAATCGGTGCTGCAAAATAAAGAGAAAGAAAAGTAAACTGATGAATATCATTATAGAAATATTATAATTTTTCAGAGGTTATATTGAGAACTTTTCTCAAAGAAAAAAGGAGAAAACTCTTTGTTTAAAGAAGAGAAATTAAGAAAATGTCTTACGATTTTACAACATTTTTGTCAATCAGCATTCTTACAGAATCTTTGGCATGTACATCGATCGTAATCAATGCTGTCAAAACTTTTCTCACCAAACTTGTTATATTTTGTCTTGTTAATGCCGCCAACGCTGATAGATTTTTCAGACATTTCACTTCGAATTGTTTCATTAGACCAACAATTTTATTTTCATCATTACGAGGATTATCTAAAATCCAATGAATATCATTTGCCCACTGCTGTTGAGATATCGTTAAAGCTACTTGATTGGGATGATCCTGAAACCATATATCACGTTCCTTATTCGGATAACATTGATAACCGAAACGCATGGCTCTTTTAACGGAAGCGAACATGCCTTCTTCGACCTTACTCAACCATTCTTCAACAGCTCCTCGAGCTTTTAAACCTTTTTGAAAGAATAGTTTTTCACCTTCAGGAGAAATAAATGCCAAAATGTCGTTGGTGGGTATCATATGGCCAGTACCATCATCTTTTTGACCAAACTCTAGACGATGTATGGCATCAAAACATTTGCGTAAATGTGGCTGTACAGCTTGGGGTATACGAGTTTGTGCCAAAATTTCAAGTAGTTCACCATTAGAGAGGAAATAGAATCTAAAATTTATTGTTAATTAATGGTTAGAGTCAGTTATATTTTAAAACATTACCTTGGAAATACTACTCTCTTGACTTCCAGATAAGCTTCTAAGCCCCGGGTTATTAAATCCAAAAGTCTATTGTTTTCTTTGAGCAGATCATAATTATCTTTGGAGGACATTATTGGCAATGCTAAGGAAACTTTTTTAGCCGTACGCAATAATTCTTTAAAGCTTTTATCGACTGCAAAGAACATTTTTGCCTCTTGAGGAAGTTGTCTTTGAATATCGGGTGAGGCAAAAATAGCCTCCAAATAAATCCAAGATGTTTGACAATCCATCCATACTTCTAAAGAATGTAATGAAAAGTTTATGTTTTTGAACTTATTTTATTAATTAACTGGTCATACCCAAAGTTTTTCCAAATTGTTCTAGCAATGAAATCCACTCGTTAACTTTATGCTTGATCGGTGCTACATATTTCGAAGCAGCTATTGTATTTATATTGACATTAGAATCATCTAATATTGTTTGTAATTCCTCTGTACCAGCTAATATGAAAACATCCTTTTGATCATGATAAATAACAATTGAAAGTTCCTGCTCCTTCCAAACTCCCTCAATACTCTTTAACATATTCTCTAGTTGAGCTTCACCTGTGGCTTGTGAAGATATTTCCATTAGAGA
Organism: Phormia regina; assembly: GCA_001735545.1. Lineage (NCBI taxonomy): Eukaryota > Metazoa > Arthropoda > Insecta > Diptera > Calliphoridae > Phormia > Phormia regina. The sequence continues at coordinate 21,279 of MINK01003454.1, forward strand.
ATTGGATATATCTTCATCAAAAGCATTTTGTTCTTCATAAGTTGATAAGAAAATATTTTCTTCTTGATAAAATTTACGACCCAAAACAGTTTCGATATCAGTCCAATGACGCTAATAGGTGGATTAATTTTTTAGTCATTTATTTACATAATTAAAAATATATTTACCGCTCTAAAATTATTGTTCCTTAGATAACCAATAACTGGTAGTTTCAATTTAAAATCTTCAGCAGATTTTTTTAATTCTGGTAATATATTATTGGGTGGTAAATATTTTTCAAATTGTGTACAATTCTTAATGGTTTTCATAGTCAAGTCAACTAGTTCGTTAACTACCAATTTATTGAATTCCATTGAAGTCCAACGTTTATAGGCTTCTTCCCATTCCTCAACGGTGTTGTGAAGATTTTGTCTTAAACGTATCTCGGTAAATGTTTGGCCCATTTCAGTATAAATAGTAATATCAATCTGGAAATATTGTCTGAAATAGTTTAATAAACTACAAAATAATATAATTTAATCTACCTTAAACTCTTTCTGATATCCTATATATTCAGCAGCACGTTCGTGCAAAATTTGTAAACGTTCTAATAGACCATTCAATTTGGATTTTACAAACTGACGATTTGAATCTTTCTAAATTTAAAAAATAAACAAAAAAGCAATAAATCTAAATCAGGACAATATCATTAACAATTTACAACACTAACATCTAATAAACTTGAATCCTGAGTTTCTATATAAATCTCATGTGTTTCTTCAAATATCAATTGTATATCTTTATTCATACTCTCTTCCAATTGTCCAATGAACTCAGCTTTTTTGGCTTGAACTTCTTTTAGTTTATCATTTGTTCGATTCACTAAATCTTCGCAATCCATATAATCTTCTTTACGTTCATCATCAATGGGTATAGCATAATCTTTAATAATAATGAAGACATCATGGGCATAATCAACTTCTTTGAAAAGTGCAGCCATTTCAGCATCAACAACATCGAGAAAGCGTATATGGGCTACTATATCTAAAGTGGTTTGAGGTTCTGCCAAAATACGTCCAGAAAGATCACGAGTTTCCTCGAATATACGTTCTACCTGATCAGTGGCTAATCTATAAGATTTTATTTTTTATATAAAAAAAATATATATATAAATTTGGAACTGTATTAATATTTACTTGGGTAAATAGGTGGCTAAAACATTTTGTAACTTAACACAAACCGGTGTTACAGTCTCTTTAAAGCTGCCCTGAGTTAATTTCAATAAACCCAGATTTACATTAGTTAATATACCATCTAAAGCTTTAACATTATTACAATAACGTTCACAATAAGCCCGCAAATTGTTAAGATCTATCAATTAAAATATTAAACAACAATAATTAAGTAGATGCTTGTTAAGAATTTTATTATAAATTAACCTTTTTCCGTTTTTATGGTATTAGGATCAGTGTGGGTATCCACCTCATAATTAGTACGTATTGTTTCAAATCTTAGAGTATATATTTTAGCCTTTTCATAGGCTAATCTTATAAATGTATAAATTATTTTACTAAAATAAATAAGTTTATTAAAAATTATGCATATGATTTAAAAAAAAAGAAGAATGGCTTACCGATTAAATTGAAATTCTTTATCAGTTCTAAGTAAAAAACTTAAATCAGGTGCTACACCAGCTAATCTTTCTTCCTGACGTCCCATTATTGAGGGTCTATGAAGATTTATAATTATATTTTGATTACATTTATACTATAATTTTGTTATTATTTGTACTTACTCCGTAAACTGGAAATAAATTCTGTCATCAGTGAAATTTTCAATTTCAGTAACAGTTTCCAATATTAATGTGGATAAACGATTGAAAATATTTTTCATGACATCTCTGGTAAGATAAAAAGCAAACAACTTTAAATTTATTAATGTTTATAATTAAAAAAATGTGTAATTAGAACAAGATAATCATATATTAACAATAATATAAAACTCCATTGACAAAACACCTAAGTTAAGCTTTGTAAAGTATTTTATTTCTGGGAGGATTTACACGCGGCAACAAAATCGAAAAAATGTTAAAGGCTTGAAAAACCATTTTACAATTTTTAAGTATTATAGTTCCAGTCCAAATATAATCCAAATATGGAGAGTTTTTTTTAATTTTTTTTTAAATTATAATTTTTTTAAGTTTTTTTCAACTTAATTAATAATTCAAAAGGTGATAGTTCGATATTATTGAAATAAAGTTAAAAAAAAACATTTACACAATTTCTAATCCCTTTATATGTTGCGTTTTAATCGGCTCAGTAGTTTCGGAGTTATAATAAAAAAAGATTAAACAAAAAATATATTTTTTACGTGAAAATAGCAGGTTTTTTTTTGTTTAAAAAAATCATAAAAAATCGAATACGGCAGAAATTTCTAAGATTTTTTGCTTTACTGTAAAGCCACATGTAATAGCAAAAAAAATATATATCGATCATAAAAGTCTAGTGATTCTTTTCGAATTTATTCATAATTGAGTAAATTTACTCATTTTCACAAAATTTAATTTTTTTGAAAATTTTTTCCACTTATGTTGTCATAACTCAAAAACAACTTGTTCGATTTTGTTAAAATAAATTTACAAAAAATTGATGTATACAATTTTTTTTATGCGATCAATAGTTCCAAAGTTATGAAAAAAATGTTACGCATTTGTTGGGATATTTTATTTTTTTTATAAATTTTGGCCATAAAGGTCAAATGATACTTTTGTACTTATACTTACTCTGATGGTTCGATTTCAATGCGATCTGGTAATAAATGAAAATCTGCTACAAAAAATGGATTCTAAAAAGTAATAAATAATTTTGTTCATATTAAAAGAAATATAAACTATTGGTATTTAATTAGTCCAACCTGAGGGGACCCTTCTGGCCTAACGGCCTCTAGTTGTTCATGTAAAGTTAAATTTTCATTTAATATTTCTAAAGAAGGTCCTAGGGCATCATGAACTTTCATAGCCTCTACCAAATCACTAAAACTATTTGCAGTAATTTTATGAAACATGTGATACATCATGTGATCACAGTAGCTTAGAAAACTGATAAAATAAAATATGATATGATATATGTAGAACTTGAAACAGAAATTGAATTAGATTTACTTGGAAAGAATTTTGCAAAAGTTTCGTTTTTTAGCACGATCCATAAAACTCATAGCATCTCGCATTTTCTTAACCGATGGATAGTAATTGATTTCATCATTGGGAAAGAAACCGCGATCGGTGATGGCCTTGAGACAAGCATCATCTTAAATTAGGAAAAAATATTGTAATTATTATTTAAATTCATTAAATAGTTTACATTTTAAAAATTTAATTTGATAATAATAAAATAGTCTTAATTTAATTATAATTATAAAGTAGTCTTTAATTTTTGAAAATTTTTTCATTTAAATTGTTTTTGTTTTTCAAAAATTTATATGGAATTTTTTTCAAAGTGCGGTGAAAGGATGTAGGAAATAAGATGGTTAATTTTAAGACTATTTGCCTTTGTAAATTTAGAACATTAAATTCTTAATAATAGGTAAATACTCTTCGTATATTTTTAGTGGCTTTATTTTATATTATTACTAAAACTTACATAATAATTGTTTCATTCTTTCCCGAAAATCCCTTAATGTAACTCTTAAGCATTCATAGATTTTCATTTGTACTTCTAGAAAATAAAATGGATGCCATTCCTCGATAACTAGAAATTAAATTGTAAGTATAGTTTTTTTTATTCATCCTTTTTGACTAAAGTTTATATATTATTATACCCGTGACATTAATGAAATTGCTCTTCTCTAAAATTACAATTTCACTGCGTAGCTTTAAAATAGCTCGGGCCAAATGGGGTATGGCTATAAACAAATGATCTTGTAAATGTTGACGAGCTTGGTTTTGTTTTTTCCATTTCACCGTTTTCTCCCACACCTTAAAACCTTTCCATATACGGAACACAGCAAATGTTCGTATTTTTATAATACTTAAAAATTGCTGAAATTCTTGTTGCCACTGTAACAAGGGAGTGAAAAAATTCTCCGATAAATGCCAATAGGTCACACCATGACGACTCATTGTAAAGTACAATAATCTATTGGGTAATTTCTCCCAAGTATATTCCTGTAGACTGTAGGGTGTAAAATATTCGCTGGTCTTAGGCAGCATATAAGTCAAATAAATGAAGCGATCATCAGGCATATTACGCATACGTTCGACTATTACATTTAAATCGGGTATTAAAGAAGCTCCGGTTTTAATACCATCCGTACTAGCTCTTTTCTTAATAAAATCCGGTTCATCTTTTTTAATATCCGTTTCTTTTTTGGTCGTTCTTTTTGGTCTATTAAATTCAACTGTTGTTCTTTTGGGTAAAATGCGACCACTTGGATTCATAATATCCAAAATTTTTGCGCGTGAGTTCAATTTTTCATTAGTAAAGCGTCGTGACATGATTTTTATTTGTTTTATATTTATTTAAAATATTTAAGTTCTTTTTGATAGAATTTTCATTTTTGAATAAAATGTATTTAAATAAAATTGATTGATATGTTTCCATAGCAATGAAGTTCGAGTCAAATTTATTCAGGAGAAGTATTTGGAAACCTGTTGGATTTTTATTTTAAACAAGTGGTTGTTTAGACAACATGTAACATGTATTGTATTGTTTGTGTTTGTAAATGTTTTCAACATATAATAAAAAACCTGTTGATATTTATTTTGAATTTTTTCTAAGAGTGCCCTGCAAACGGCATTTAGGATTTATTTATAATTAAAATTTAGAAACTTTTTAAAATAATAAAAAAATTGTAATGAAAAAATAAGTAAATATATATATTTTTATTAATTTATATATAAATTAATTTTAATATATTATAAACTCATACATTGATATTTCAAAATATTTGAAATTTAAGATTATTCATTAAGGATGCAAATGTAGTTTAAAAAAGTGGTTAAATTTATAATTAATTATGTATGTTTTTATCTCAAATCGTTATAAGAAATATTTTCCTGGCCCTCCATTGATAAATATGTAATGAAAATGTTAAGTTTAAAAGCATTACATATTTTATGTTTTTTAATTCATCTTATTTTTTCAGAAAAAAAAAACAAATAACTGAAAATTAACGAAACAAAAGGGTCGTGCAGCAAATTTAAGAACCACTATTAAATACAATAGCAAATGATTGAGGTTCCCGCCGTCTACAACTTTTGCAAAAGTCGGCGGTAACATTGAAATAGTTCGGCGTAGAATTTTGACGCCCAGCTGTTCAACAGATGGTCTTTTATTTGACTTTTTGTTTAGATTTGTTCGTTCTACTAGAAAATATTTAATTTTTGTTATAAATACCATGAACCAAGATATTCCCTTTTCGGAACTATTAGAAAAAGCTGAGGAAAAAATTTTACTGGGCAATGAACTTATAAAACACTTGGAAGACTTTGGTGAAATACCAGGGGTACAAAAAGTTCAAAGAAAAATTTATCAGGAAATAAAATTTTTGCAAAAGGTACGTACGCATGAGTATGCATAATAATTAAATTTGAACATTGAAGTAATATTTTTTTAACTTTAATTTATTTGATTACTAAGGTCATCAAGAATCAAACCTTGAAAATCAATCATGTACAATGCAGCAACTTAACTCACTATGAATTTTTAGTAAAAATTTTAAAACTTCAACGAGATATTGTACATGTAGATTGTGGTTTTCCCGTTGATTATCGTGAGAACCCTTTAAGAGTCGATATTGTGTGTGAGAATGGTCTTAAGTGGATAAAAGCTATTGCTCGAAATTCTAAGTCGTTAACAGATGCTGCCCGTGGTGAAGCCAGCTATGGTGCCAGAAGTATAATAGATCAGGCACAAGAATTCGTTGAAGCTGCTGCCCAAAATTTATGTATGTTTAAGTGTCCCAAGGTAGGATAATAATATTTTTTCTACAGAAATAAGTTTTTCTTATATGGTTGGTAGATTAAACGTCTCACAAATACATTTGCAGGTGGTTTTTTATTTTAGCCAAAATATAGAAAATGAGCTGTTAACAGCTTTACAAGAGGAGGGTGTACAAATTGCTTCCTTGGAACAACCTTCCGAAGTTGTAAATAGTTCTGATCTCAGTAATGTTAGTACTTTAAATTTGGACATAACGACGTTGTTAGCATATATTAGTAATGTATGCAATGGTGGCTGTAATTGGAAATTCCAAGAACCTATATTAACTGAACAAGCGGAAAAGGAAAGAGAATGCCCTCTTAAGCCTATTTTAGATAAGCTATTTATGGGTGAGACATTTATTTTAAATTTTTTAAAAGTATTCTTATGACTCATAACCTAGGTTAACAAAAATATGCACGAAAATTTTTTATTTTTTTATCTGGATAAAAAAAGCGGAAAAAAAATTATAAAAAAAAGTTATTTTTTGTAAGAAATCGAAAAAACACGCACTTTCACTTTTGGTGAAAAATCTGACAATGAGATTTTTAGAGAAAACATTTTATTTTTGGTAAAAAATCTAATTAGGATTACATTGTAAAAATAAAATTTTTGGTAAAAAGATCGAGAAAACATAATTTTTGTAAAATACCAAAGTTTTATTAAAAAATGGAATATACTTATAATGAAAATTGACATTTTACTGAAATATTTAATATTTAGTAAAATATTTAATTTGTAATCGAAGTAGTAGTTGCTAAAAATATTAAAGTTTTAAGTGTAAAAATAATAATCAACACTTTTTGAAGAATTTAAAAATCATTGACGAGAGATAAAGCTTTTATATCAAAGTTATTGACCCCTTCACCAATGCTATTAATCCATTTCAGATAAACGCCTTATTTGCTGTACAACTGCCCATAAATCATTTAAAGATATTGTTTCTCTACTTGGTGGACCTCAGGAGAAACTTAGAGCGGAAGAGCTAACAAAACGTATAGAAATCTTGCCAGATGTCTCCGAAATTCCGGAAGAATTGTCTACCATTAAATATAGTGGTAAAATTAACGAAAGAAGTTTATTAATTTTTGCCTTTGGTATGCATATGAAAGCGGTAACGGTTACATCGAATAAAGCTTTTGTGCGTTCAGCAAAAATGCAGGTTAGTAGAAAAAAAAAACAAAATATTTCTTAGATTAATGGCTAACACACCCATAATTTAAAAGGGTATTAATGTCCCAGTATTTACTCATCAAGCCCGAGCCTTAACGGAAGCTAAAGAAGAAACTGCCCTGCCTGTCTAATATTGTAAAACAAAAAATTATGACTGCAATGTAATAAAAACAAAAAAAAAAAAAAAAAAAAAACTAAACTGTGAAGTAAAATTTTTACTAGGTATAATAAATTGTTTAATGTTATGAAGAATGTAGTTAATAAATTGTATAAATTTTATTTTAATTTTTAAGCTAAATGATCTAATTCCTCTTTGTTTTCATTGTAAACTGTTTGCAAAAGTGTAAAATAACTCATTGAGGTACTTAAAATAGCGGTGAACGATTGTAGGGATAAGGTGGAAAATTTCAAAGCTGTTATTTTCACTGGCCTTTGACTGCACATTATCATAATTTCCAAATTTTGACGAAATTGTTTGTTGGCCGGTATAAAATGTATATCATGTAACTCCTTCCATTTATTTTGAGCTAACAATGATTCACTTAATTTCTTGCTATTATTTTTGCAAGCTTCTTTTCTTATTTGATATTTTGTAATGGCTGAAGTCAAATGTACATTTTCACCTTCCCAATTGCAATCATACAAATGTTGAGCAGTTTCTGTAGACTAAGAAAAAAGAAAACTTATGGGAATTAGTTTGGAATTAGTGTGCTTTTAAATAAATTTACTTACATATTGTATTAAAGAATCACCATTCCAACATAAAACGTAAAGTTGTGAGAGGCAGGAAAATAAATATACCAAAAATTTTGCATAATCACCTATAAACATATCCTTTCCTGTCACCAATTGAAAACCCACCATACATATCAATATGGAGGATATTGTAAAATTAACCAATAATATGGGATTGAAAAAATTTTCCAAACGATTTGAAAATCTAATAATAATGTTAATAAAATAATTTTTCGTTTTTAACTTAATAGCCACTTACTCTATCAATTTGTTATGATCGTAGGCAATTTTATTCAACAGCTTGATATACATTCTCTGAATTTCCTTTTCGTCTTGTCTGTTTCTAACCAATTGATAAGCATCTATAACCAAATTATCTATACGTTCATGTAGTATTTTGAATTTACCGCAGGTATAGGTGATAAAAAAACCAAATATTGAATCTTCGGCAAAAAGTGTGGTCACTACACATATTCCCGCAAATGAGGTGAATATATAGGTAGCCACATAACGCCAACCGCGATGAGCATTATAGGGAAATAACATTTTATAGGGAAAAGGCTTTTCTTCGGCATCAAGACCCACATCAAAAAATAATATAACCAGAGGCAAAACACAATACATGGCTATCAAACAACTTAACAAAACAGTCATAATGCGAAAGGTATTCATTTTCTTGGAACATTCTGCAGCTACATAAGGATGGTATTTTCTAAATGGATACAAATTTTTGAGAATTTTGAAAAATATTCATAAACTTTACTTACTTAACAATCCATATATCATCCACAAACTGTTGTATTATCTTCCTAAATGACCTTTGATTTAAACGCATATGCAGCAATCGCACAAAATTTAAAGCACCCATAAATGTAGTACAACAATTCTCCGTAGTCATCATAATATCTCCCAAATTATTTACCAAAAAAGCTGTTTGAAAACCAATTGTTATGCCCACCGAACAAATAACATACCAAGACCATATAGAATACAATATGCCATATAAAGTATGTGAATTATAAAAATCCCGTTCAGCATCGTAATGAAATGGCCAAGAACCATTCATTTTTAACCAAATACATTGTCGTGGTATACGATACCTTGGATCTTCTTTAGGTTTGGGATTAAACATTTTTACTTTTAATTTTCAATAGCCTTTAAAGAAATACTTACCATTTTAGCTTTTGTTCAAGGTATTTATATACATTTTTTTTTGTTTTCGTTTTCAATTTAAAAAATCATTGTGATTATTGTGGGTAAACATTATTAAAAATTCTTTTTGATTGTTTTTTTTTGTTTTTTTATAAAGGTATGAAGAGCATTATTAAAAAAGGGAATTCATATTTAAATATGGGGCATTTAATTGTATTTAGTTTAATTAAAGGCCTTTGATGTTGTTTTAGTAAACATAAATTAAAAATTATAATTTCCGTTTTGTGAGAATTTATGTATCGACAAGAATTTATATTTAAACTTTAAGACCATAAGACCATATTTAGCATTGTTTTAAAGTTTTCCAATTCAGTATAAAATGTTTTTAAGATAATATTAGTTAAATTAATAGTATAAGGTTTAAATAAATTAGTTGGTAGAAGAAAATAATACAAAAGAAAAATAAATTATAAATTCTTTAAACTCTAGGAAGTTTAAAATCAATTAAGGAAATATATTAAATGACAATAACGTTTGTGAAAAATAAAAATATTTTATTTAGCAGAAGTAGGTTATTCACGTACTCTATGATTGCCCCACTTTGGTGCATTCTGTTCGTTACGTTTTTCCGTTAAGAATAAAGAAATAAAGACAAATCACTATTTTTAATTGAGAAATTGCATAGAAGAGTTTAATTATTAAAACTGGTCTTCTGTCGGAAACTTTTACGTTTACTTAAAAAAAAAAAAAAAAAAGATTTTAATTTCTCAACATCTATGAGAAATTATTTAAATCGAAAGTATGTATGTAGTGATTTTTACAGATAGATTTACCATTCAATTCATTGTTTTTTTTCTAATCTCTTTCCATTGATTTTCCCAATTAAAATAATTTCTTCTTTATATATATATTTTTTTATATTATTTGTTTATTAAATATATATATTTGTTTTTAATATTTAGTTTAAATATAATTAAAATATAGTTTAACAAACTAATACAACTAAATTTTAACTAATCGTTTATATTTTATTTATAAATTAATTTTAAATTAAATTTTATAGTACATCATATATTAAAAGTTAAATATTTTATATATAATTAATTAATAAAAAAAGAATAATGTATTAATAAAAAAAAAAGAACAAAAAAACATGATTATACACAGACCCGAATTAGACATTAAAAATTTACACTTAAAAAACAAAACGAATAAAATTATACAAATTAATGCTTATTGCCAATTATTTATTATTTAATTTTTTTAAATATCTTGTTTTTTCCATATTTTTCTTTTATTTTTTAAATAGATGAAAATTCAAAAGATGATTTTTATACTATTTATTATACTAGTATTTCTTAATTATTATTATTATTATTATTTTTTTTTAATATTATTAGTATTTCTATTATTATATTATCATTATTCTTTTTTTTATTTATTTTTTTTTTTTTATAGTTTTAATATTATTTTATTAATAATTATTGATAATAATATGAGTTTATGTCTTGTTTTTGTTTTAAAGAAGTTTTAGTTTTACGAAAAAGTATTTCCTTTTGTAATGGATGTATGTATGAATGTATGAATGTAATGTTGATGTTAGTTTTAAATGTAAATATTTTACAATTTCATGTATTTTCTTGGTTATTTGTTGGCTTTTGTTTTTTTTTTGTTTTTGTTCTTTAATCAAGCAAATGTTTTATTTATTTAAGTTAAAGCAAATTTTATCTTAATTACTTGTTTGTTTTATTTAATTATTTATTTATTATTGTTATTATTACTATTATTACTGTTATTACCATATTAACTGTATAATATTTTTTAATATATTTTCATTTTAAAGTGGCTAGTATTTTTCTTGTGGTATTATTTTCAATCTTCATTTCTTTATTAACTATTCCTTATTATTTCGGTTTTTATTTTGTATTCTTATCTTTTTTATCTTTTTTCATTAAAAAAAAAAGATTAAAAAATTTATTTTGATTTTCATAAATTTAAAATATCTAACAGATTTTTTGTATTTTTTTTTTTTTTTTGGTTTTCATTAAATAACTTGTTTTAACAAAATTTTGCTAATAATATAATTTTTTTTAATATGATTTAAATTTGTTTTTGTAAAATAAATTAATTTATATGAAAAAAAAAACAAATCTCTTTTAATTAATCCACAAATTTTGAAATATGTCTAAAGCACAGTAAGTACATTTTAGAATATAAAAGAATCGAATTTTATTTACAAAATATTTTGAAATTGTTGTAACCCATTGAAAAAATAAAATTGTAAAATAAAAAACTCAATTTTGACCTCTAATTTTACATCAATTTCACGCAATTATATCCGAAATTGAAGAAAATAAAAACAAATTTGTGATAAAATAACCAGGATTTTTTTTTGCTAAATACCAGGCCAACATAACCAAGCAGAAGGTATATTTTTGCAATAATATTTATTTCAATCGTTTTAACTCAAAGACGAGCTGACATATTAAGATGAAACTTTTGCCAGTTAATAGCTTTGGTGTTTAACTTTCGAAATAATAAATTTACTACGTCCACTAACACGCCTATTTTCTTTAATTTCTTTCTTTTAAGTGTTAAATTATTAGATAAATAATAGGCCTATGATAATTTCATTATATTTATATGTTGGCTAGATTTTATCTCTTGTTCCTTGGCTTCAAAAATAACAAAATAATGCCTGAGAATAATGAGCATTTTGTTTTGTGGGCGTTTTTTACGAATTACTTTGAAATAGTATAACGCAAAAACTACAGCAGCTATCTTAATCGAACATGTGGCTAAGGAAAGGCCTCAAATTTAGCTAATATATATCCTAATTTCTTCTTGCCCACTGCCACGCCTTCTTTTGGTATACTAAAACTCTTATTAAAACTTTTTAAAAACGTATAAAAAGTGGGCGTGGTAAAATATAAATTAAAAAACTTGAAAGTTCAATTCTTTCTCTAGATAGGTGCCAAATTTCATTTTCATAGCTTCAAAACTGTCTAAAATATTGCTAGTTAAAGAGTAAGCTGTAAAAATGATAAAAATTCTTTCAAAAATGAATTTAAAAATTTTTGCAAAATACCAGGCCAACATAACCAAGTAGAAGGTGTATTTTTGCAATGATATTTCTTTCAATCGTTATAACTCGGAGACTAGTTGAAATATTAAGATGAAATTTTTTCCCATTGATAGCTTTCATATTCAAGTTTCTAAATAATAAATTTTCTCTCGCCTACTGCCACGCCTTCTTGCTTTAATTTATCTATTTGTGTTAAACGTTAAATTTGTTGGGCATATAATGGGCGATGGATAACTTTTTTTGTACTCATATGAATCCCAGGCTATATCTCTTGTTTCATACCAAAATTTCATTCCAGTAGTTTTAGAAATGGTAAAACTATGGCATGAAACGCTTATGACTGCTGATAATTGTATTTTAGTGGACGTTTTATTATAAACTATTTTTGAAAGGGTATAACTCAAAAACTAGTGCACATATCTTAATAAAACTGGTGTCTAAAGAAAAGTTAGCATTACCAGCTACAAATTATACTGACTTTTGTATGCCTACTGCTACGCCTTTTTTTTTGAATTTTATCAACTTTCTTTAACGTTTCAATTAGTATAATAAAAATGGGCGTGGTAATATAATTGACCTAGCCAGTAGCAAAATTTCATTTCCATAGCTCTAAAACTATTGAAAATAACAGTACCCAGGAAAAATAGTTCTAGAACCCATGAAAATAGCCTGTACTTGTTCTACTTTGGCGTTACGACCAATGATTTTTGTTTGAAATTGTCAC
>MINK01003459.1:0-12694 GCA_001735545.1 Phormia regina
CTCTTCGTTACAAACACAAACACATAATACCCCAACCACCTTTGGTGGTGTAGGGTATAATTAAAACATCCTTAAAACTAGTTAAAAAGAAAATATTTAAAATATTTTTTACTCTTGATTATAATTTAATCGAAAAATTATTTGATTTTAATTTGTCGATTAATCGAACAAACAATATTCGAGTAAATACCCTAGTCACTTAAAAAGAAGACACATTTAACTTTATAAAGAAAAATTTTGTATTGAATACAAAGGATTATTTTTCTATGAATTTAATAGCAGAAAATATTTATTAAAAGTTTCAGATTATTCTTTAATAAGAGCAAAATAATGTAGAAGTTTCTGAGATAAAAAGAATTCCACTGAGAAAAATTTGGTCTTAAGGAGAAAGCTTTAAATAATTAAATAATTTTTTTCTTCTTAAAATCATTTAATAAATATGGTTTTTCTGGAGAACATATTTTTCGTAAAAGAAAATAATATTTTGAAAATAACATTTGTATTTTCCTATAAAATGGATAATATTTGAAAAATTATAATTGTTATAAAAATATATATAGGAAATATTTTATTTCGAGTTGGAATAATATGATTTTGTTGTTTTTTTTCATATTATCACTTTCCATACCATTATAATAATAAATAATAAAGATATTTAATTTTTTTTTTATGAAATCTTTCACATTTATTTTTTTATTATTATGTTTTTTTTCACAAAATTGCATTTATCAGTCAATTTTCGTTGAATATAAAAAGAAATACAGAACAATATTACATAATAGATACTTTCAAATGAAATAGAAAACGAGAGTAGAATAAATTAAATAGTTACATAAGTATTTACACAACATGAAGTAGAATATGAATAAAAATTTAATGAAACGTCTAAAAGTAGAGGTAAACAGGATGTAAGTAGAAAAAAAATGTCTAAATGAAAGAAAACAAAAATGAATTTAAAATGAGGTCATTTAGAATTTTGAACGTCGTCCAACTGTCAGAACCCGGTTACTTGCTGCAGCAGCGGCGGCAGTAAATTAAACGCAAACTTAATGATCTAAAGATAAAATCCACACATAATTCTCATAATTATTTTAACTGTTTTTTGTTTTAGTTGTTGTTGGTATTAGCACTAAACAAGTGCTCAGGCTTAGATTTACCAGGAAGGCAAATGTAGACCATGAGCATATGAAATGGCAGGAGCTGCATAAGTCTTATAAATGGGAGCGGCATGTACAATGGGAGCAGCAGCAATGGTTGTTTTGACTACAGGAGCTACAATTGGTTGTACAACATGAGCTGAACTATGCACCTGGGAGATGGATTGATGAGAAACGGCAGTGGGTATGGATTTAACAATGGCACCGACTTTAGCATAAGCTGGTTCATGGATCACAGTTGCTGGAGCAGAATAAACCAAAGGTCCATGTGCTGACAAGTAACCAGGACGAGCAGCAGCTACGACAAGAAGAGCAGACAACACCACCTAAAAGATAATTGTAATTATTTATTTTTAAACTAAAAACAGGATCTCTTACAATGCACAAGGACTTACCAATTTGAACATTTTGTAATGTAGAAGTTTTAAAATTTGTTGAAAGAAGAAAAAATTTGTAATAAGTTCAATAGAGGTCTGTGTTGAGACTGAGACTGTGTTGAAGTCTAAATTGATTATGTTTTAATCTAAGTTTATGTGGCGGTTTATATACTAAAATCACTTTTTGCTACAATGCCAGCACACGAAAAAATTCCCAAATGAACTATAAAGCCATAAAAATGCACAAAACAACAACAACAACACGAAACAATAACATAAGTAACATTAAGAGTAACAAAAAACAACAACAATAACAACAACTAACATGAAAACACTGGAACATTCGCAAATAATGAGAATTAGAAACATTAAATGTAATAAAACACAATACCGCCACTCAGCGGCACATCGACATCAGATAAACAGACAGAGACAGACGGACATACCCAAAGACAAGACTCATTTTACAAATGTTTATTTTATTGTTTGTTTTATCATTGAAGTTTGGTGGTTTAATTTGTAACTATTTTAATAACAAATCCAATAATATATAAAATAAATGTAAAATTACAAACAAAAAAACTAATAATGGGTCAATTGGAATTTAAGAAAATTAAAAACATTTCAAATTTAAATCTTAAGTATTCTGATTTATAAGATGTTTGTAAGTTTTATTAATTTCAATAAAAATTTCTCTCTTTAAGAAAGAGTTATTTTCTATGGAAATTTTATCTCTTTTTGCGAAAGAGTCATTTTCTATAGAAAATTTCTCTCTTTTTGTGAAAGAGTTATTTTCTATAGAAAATTTTTCTCTTTTTGTGAAAGAGTCATTTGCTATAGAAAAATATCTCTTTTTGTGAAAGAGATATTTTCTATGGAAATTTTCTCTCTTTTTGCGAAAGAGTCACTTTCTATAGAAAATTTCTCTTCATCAAAGTGTTATTTTCTATAGAAAATTTCTCTTCATCAAAGAGTTACTTCCTAAGGAAAATTTCTCTTCATCAAAGAGTTACTTTCTAAAGAAAATTTCTCTTCATGAAAGAGTTACTTTCTAAAGAAAATTTTTCTTCATCAAAGAGTTACTTTCTAAAGAAAATTTCTCTTCATCAAAGAGTTACTTTCTAAAGAAAATTTCTCTTCATCAAAGAATTACTTTCTAAAGAAAATTTCTCTTCATCAAAGAATTACTTTCTATAGAAAATTTCTCTTTATCAAAAATAATTTCTCTTTAGCGACGAGTTATTTTCTAAAGAAAATTTCTCTTTATCGAAGAGTTATTTTCTAAAGAAAATTTCTCCTTATCGAAGATTTATTTTCTATAGATATTTCTCTCTATTTCTCTTCTATAGAACATTTCTCTTTATCGATAAGATATTTTCTATAGGAATTTTTTATCACAGAGTTACTTTTTATAGAAAATTTCTTTTTATAAAAGACATTTGCTGAAGAAAATTTTTCTTTGTTAAGAAGATATTAAATAATTACAAAATAATTTCTCTTTTTTGTGAAAATATTTTAAGATTTTTTCTATAGAAAATTTTCTTTATCAGAAATAAATTTCTTTAGAGATTTCAAGTCAATTAAGCGGCGGTTTTTTCTGTTTGAAAAAATTTCGAGTCTTAAAATTAATGTTTCAAAATAAATTTTATTTTGCTAAATAAATAAATTTCCTATTTACATGATAATTTACATTAATGTAACAATTGAACGAATGGGTGCTACTTTAAGAATTTAACTGTCGTAATGTCGTTTTTTAACAAATGTGGTGGTGGGTTTTAAATTTATCTACAATAATTGTAATATTAACAACTGAAATAACATAAACAACAGCAACATATATTAGTATTACAACATATTTCACATGTTTAGAAAAAAACTGAAAATAAACTTAAAACATATGAGGAGAAAAAAATGGACTTATGCCCAGACCATTTGAACAAATTTTTAACAAAGAAACACTTTCGTTTTTTATCCATTTAATTGTAAATTGTGGTCAACTGTGGCTGCAGCAGCCACAAATGCTTTACAACAGCTGTATCAGAGACAGCAGCAGCAGCAGCTAATTTAAACTTCCACATGCTTCACTCATACAACTACTATGAGCGTGTATAATGACGTTTGTCTGAGCAGTTGTTTTAAAATCTCAGATCTAAATATTTAACAAACTTGTTTCAACTGTTGGCTGTTGGTTGCATTTTTTTTGTGTCAAACTTGACAAAATAAGAAAATATAATGAAATTCAGTTAGAGTCTTAAAGTTTTAAAAATAAATCATGCTTAATAACAGTTACATTAACAATAACAAACAACAATATTAATGTAATAGTACACTTAAAAAAAATAATTCCTTAATACATTTCATAAACTTTTTTTTGATTTTTCTTTCCTGTTTAATTCACAATTTCAATCAAGTATAATGTATTTCATAAATAAATTTTTGAGTTGAATAGTAATTAACCCAACTGTCAAATTCACTATATTTTTTCTTTAAGTGCAAACATTTTCTGTGAACATAGTGACTGACCACCGTTAAAGTTTTTCAAAAACAAAGTTCCATTTCATTTTCGTTTCAATTAGATTTATGCGGTACTTTTTTTTCTTTATAATGATTTCAACCTGTGCGTGTGTATGGTTCGAATCTCTGTGCACACAATGACCATGAAGGCAACTAACTGACTACACTTCACTTTGTTTTGTCTCCAATTTGCCAAACGTCCGCATTGGTTAGCCAGTAAGTGTGTATGAATAATTGGTTTGTACGTGTAATTTAGTGCAGTTTTACACGCACAACACGCACTTTTGTGGTTCAAGTTTGTTTTTCATGATTTTAGCTGAAACTCTAATATTTGAGGTTCAAGTTCAAGATCATTTGGTGGTAGGTAATTGAGAAAAGACTGATGAGGTGAATGGAAACAAAAGTTTTTTTTTTTTTTTGGGTAATTTTTGGAGATTATTAATGATAATGAATGTTTTAGGTTTTAAATAAAAAATATGAATGAATAATTATAGATTAAAAATGACAAGGACCTTAACTAAAATTTCATCCACTTAAATAATGTATATTGTGTATAAAACTACAATGTGTTGATATAGGCTTTGATTTTCCGTTGAATATTGATGATTATTTTCTTTGAAGCAATAAATTCGTACATTAAATTAATTATTCTTGAAAAAACAGCGAATTTCATTGAATGTACCTCATTCGTAGTTATTACCTTGTTCCAGTATATGGTCAAGTTTACACAGAAAAAACTATTTCCACCTTTTTTTTCAATTAACGAAGTTGTTTAAATTTTTATCAAAATTTAATAAAATAAAAAAATTGAGTATGATTTTATTTCCTATACACATTTTTAATTCATTCAGTCATCTACTTAATTAATTTAATAAATCTATTAATTGGAAAGATTTCTATTATTTTAAGTTTATTTTTATGATTGATTCTCAAAATCTAATTTTTGGAAAGAAAAATTAGATTAATAAAAATTAAATTTAAATTTTTTGTTGTGGGGATATGCTGGTTTCTATGTGCATTTCACTGGTTGCTTAACTCAGATATCTGTTAAAAAAAATCAGAAGCATGACAGCGATAAATTACTATCATGAACGTTAATTTTAAATACTCAATATTATCGAATTTTTTTATATAAACTTCATAAAAAATAATGACTATGACAAGCTATATGTCATTAGAGTCTTTAAATATATATCAAGGACCTCAAATTTAAAAATATTTATGATTGTTATTATTAAAATAAATTTTTGAGAGTTTTTGTCGAAGCCCATAGTAAAATAAAAACACTTTTCTTTGAATACTTAAATGGTATATAATGTCGAAAATCTGGTATTGAAATCAACCAAATGTAATGTAGATTTATCTATGTGAAAGTATAAAAGCATACTTTAAGGCGAAAATTCTATTCTAACGACATGATAATGAATGATTTAAAGATTTGGCTTAGTGGAAAATATAGCCTCGATATAGTTTTTCTTTTAAAAACTTTTAACTAAAAAAAAGATATTTTGTTCCCAATAATTTATCTGACATTTCGGTCATTTCTGCTTAATACGATGTAAACAAATAAAAGCAGACCCACTGTTCTAACTCAAATAGTTTTCAAAAGCATCTAATAGTTTATGCAATTTAATAAATAGCTTTAAAATCAAATGAAACTAAATCTAGAGGGAAAAAATATTAACTCATGTTTGATAATTTATTACTTTTTTTTTGTTTCTTTGTACAAAACATATTTGATTTAAAATTACAACAACGACAGACATGAACAATCTTTATGAGATTCTGGTTGTGAAAGAACTTTTATTTTTGTAAACGATCTCGTAAATCATTTAAGCATAACGTTGTTGTAAATGCTGCTGTTATAACAGCAATATTATTATTACAGCAACTTATTTATGTTGTCAACACACAAAGTGTTTGTTATAAGTATGTGGGTATAGTGTGAGTCGGTATTTAGTGAGTGATATATGAGAATATATTAGAACTTGCATATTCATTATGAAGAAAAGTAACTACTTATGTGAATAGTTAGATAAAACGAAAAAAAAAGAATAATGTTTACACTGAAAAAAATTACGATAAAAATAAAATAAACTGAAAGAATTAAATAAAAAAAAAAATCATTGCTACCAACTTGAACGTCCATAAAGTTATTTATGAAAAAAATTGGATTATTTTATAATTAATTATATAATAAATTAGTTTAAGGAATCCATACATATCAAAAATTTTTTTCTCTTGGTATATTAAAGTGCATTTGCATTGCTTTTATTATAATAAACATGATATACTTAAAACTTTAGCCAAGTTTAGTAGATGACCTTCATGGCAATTTAAACACAATACAACATTTACACAGTTGTGAAAAAAAAACACACTTAAGGAAAAGAAACTTATAGTTTTTGCAAAATAATATCGATACATATTGATTATGCCAGTGTGACGTCTTAAAAAAAAAATACAAAAACATTTTCAAATAAAAACACAACAACAATAATGTCTTCCTAAATTCATAACAACAAAAATAAATTTAAACTTTTTTATAGGACAAACTCAAATCAGTTTAAAACTAATTCCTACACCGGATGTCAAAATGTATACAAATAAATTCTTGGGTTTTTTGATTTTAGGCAAAATAAATTATAACAAAATCATTTATCAAAATCAAAAAACGTAACAAAAAAATTTGCTGACAAATATTATTTATGTTAATGTTCAATATAATGTTGTTATGATTTTGTATTAAAATTAACAATAATATTTGTGTTTTTTTTGTGTTTTTTTTTTTTTTTTTTTTGCAATCGATTATTAGGAGACACCAATGATTGTAGCAATAGTTTTGAATATGTCAAAGACTTTGTACTCCATTAGAAATACTAAAAGCACGTAATCATAATTTGCAAAGGTAATTGAATAAAAAATATGTTTTAAAACGGAACTTATTCTCAATGACCTAGGGGGAAGATATCCCAAAAATGGCGTAGCCTCTATATAACTTAAGAATTTCATTCTTGTGAAGATCTATTTAAAATTTTTTACGTCTTTTAAATATGTATGTTGTCTTGTTTGCATATGAATTATGTAAAAATGTATATAAATATGTCGTTCCATTTGTAATTTCGATTGGAGAGAAATTTATAATTCTTAACTTTTTCATATTTTTTTAAGTTTTTTGTTAGTTCACAGAAATAGTTATTACCATCTTTTTTCTTTAATTAACGGAGTTGTTGATATTTTTTTATCAAAATGTAATAAATATATTCAAGCAAAAATAAAATAAAGAATAAAGTGATTTCATTTCCCACATATATTTTTAATTCATTCAATCATCAACTCTATTGATTTAATTAATTTATTTATTGGAAATATTTTATGTTTTTAATTTTTTACAGTTTTTAGTAATTGAATTGAATGAATTATTTTCATATATATTTGTCAATTGTTGAAATGACATTTACAAAGCCCACCGATAACTTCTATATGAAATATATATTCCAAACGATCATAATTTCTTTCAAGAATTTTGCTAATGAAAGATCGATTCAAAATATATGAGATAGTCTAAAAAACTGATTTATAGGCATAGAATTAAATTAACTGCGAAATCGTAGAATCAATATAGTTCTGTGTTATTTATAATAATCTGACGAGAAGAACAACTTTGAATTTTAATTTTAAGTCTAAGCTTCAAATGAATTATATTGTTAGTTATGAATCTATTTCGGATAATTTTAAGATCTTATTACAGCTACATATTTATTTTTATATATGTACAATCGGAAGAAGTTGTCACCGCCTAAAATATATCAGAGTTCTAAAAATGTTAACTAAAAAAAACACTCATGATATCACCTGGTGAACAGTTTTAAGTACAATTTCTATTAAATTTCAAAGACACATTTTTCATTAATTAGCAATATATTTAAGAGTTTCTTAATCAGATATTTCATTATTAAAAATATTATATATATTTTTAGTTCCAAACACAAGCGGTATACCACAACGATATGTTGACACCATTAAAATCATATATAAAAATCATTCAATTAACAGAAGTGACGTATATACCTTAATTCTAAAACATCAAAAATTACACAGAGGAAAGCTAAGATTGATAAAGAGATAAACAATAAATTTGACGAATGAAAATCCTACTAATTTAAAAATCTTCGAAAAAAATTAATTATTATTTTACTTTTTTAAAGGAAAATTTAAATATTTTTTGGTAAATAAAAACAAATTTACACAACTTTTAAATAGAAAAACATTTAGCAATTTTTCTTGCCACAATTCTGACTTTGTAGGCTGATAGGTGAGATAAAGAGAATGTAAAAGTTTAGTACTCCCTTCTCCTCGCTCTTCTATAAACCCAGACTTGTGGCAAGGGAAATTGCTGTTTTTGAACCACGACTAACATATATATTATTGTATATGAAATAGAAAAAATATTTTAAATTATTTTTTGATAAAATTATTAACTAATTTTGTATTAAAATTTAATTATGTTATTTATTAATATAATTAACTTTTTAATTGCTTTTAAATTATATTTTAAATAAACTGACAGATGTTAAAATAATATGAAGAGAAATAAAAGATTTGTCTATAAAAATATAGAAATAAAATAAGTTTAAGTCAATTTTCAGTTCATTGTGTCTGTTTAATTAAGGAAAAACAGTAACAGTAAAATCAATTATCGTAGTTATTAATATTATCATTTTGATGATTGGAACAAAATCAATTAAAAATTAATTAAAATAAGCAATTTCGTAATTGAAGTAGATTTTTCCTTTTTCTATGTATTTAATAAATTTTAACAAATAATATTGGAAAATTTGTTTGAGGTTGTTCTAGACAGTCGTTTAGAACTCTGCCATTTCATTTTCTTTCAATTTCGATACCACTTATGCTATATAAGTGTTGAAAGAGAAATGTATTTATTGGATCAAATACATTTCAACATACAAACCTACAGACATCAATATTTTAGTATAATTTTTATGGGAATACCTTCTCCTTTTGGAAATAATACATCAGAAATTATCGTAACAATCCAGTTGTATATTTTGAACTGCTAATTGTTTGCAGTTGTTGACTGTTTGTAATGATTTTAAATTTTGTTTGTATAAAATATTTTTAAGTAGATAATATCTTTAAAAATACAATAAAAATCTTAAAAGAACTATGAGTAATTCATATTTATTTTTTCTTAGTTTTTTTTTTTTTAATATTTATGAGTTAAAATTTTTACACAAAAATAATAATAATAATAATAATAAAATAACCCATAAATGTATCAGTTCTACAAATAGTTCCAGAAAACATGAAAATAGCCTTTACTTCTTCTAATTTGTCGTCACGATCAATGTTTTTATTTGAAATTTTCGCACAGTGTGCGATTTCAAAAATGAAATGGAAATAATTGTGGAACGATTTCCATGAAATATCATGTGCTGATAGAGACCTACAGGACTCGAGTCCACAGGGTCGTCGTATGCATATATTATCTTTTTTGGTTTAAGAGATACGAAGCTTCAAAGATTACATTTTTTACTCTTTAACCTTTTATCTCAACTAGTAGAATCCTCTTTCAAATCGGTTAAGATATAAGGAATCAGGATCGTTTTAAAAAAATATATATCTGACGTATCTAACTTTGGGACTCTGTGGACTCGCCCCATGTAGGTCTATATGGTCCAAGTTCAAAACTTAAATTCGCTTACACCTCTACTATCAGCATGTGAGTGTTCCTTTATTATTTCCATTTCATTTTTGAGTCGGCTCCAGAACTAGTTCTGTGGAAGTGTTTGTTAGATCTTTCATCAATGATTTTCTTTTTTATAAATTTTCACATTCAGAACTACAGCTACAGAAGCGTTAAGGAACGGTTTCAGAGCCATTTTTTATTTTTATTCTAACGTGCTATTTCCTAATTCCCACTTGTAAATTTTTTTTTCAATTTTTTAATTCTGTCAAATTTTTAATACAAGTTCTTTAAATAGTTCACAGAAGTGATGTAAAGGTTATACAGTTCTCTAAACCATCATTGAAAACGAATTTAGAGCCACAAATATATTCTGGTCCATTGGTGTCAAAATTAATTGCGATACTACTAGTTCTGAGGATGCTGTAAAAGTTAAACTTTGTTTAACTTAATAATTATTAAATTAAACAAATCCTATGATTATCTCTTATATTCCCCTCATTTAACAAATATTTTTGTTTACTTAATTTATAATACAAGTTTAAAGCTCAACAATTTTGACCGACAGACAGACAGACAAACAAATATTTATTATTAAATTCAATTTATACCAGGTGAAAAACTTTTGCAATAAAAGTAACAGTAACAACAACAGCAGTAGCAGCAGCCAGATTAACAAACAACACAACAATTTGCAACATTTATTTAAATCGTCAATCTTGTTTAACCTCTTGTGCCATATTTTTTCTTCTACTCCCAAGCACTTTAATGGTTCCAAACATTAAATGGGCCATAATAATAATAATGTGTGTTGGTTGTTTTAATAGAAATTATTATGGAGTTGGTCACTCACTTTACCAGTAACAATAATAAGTTTATTGTGAAATTCCTTTAACATACATACACTTGCATACATTTTTTTTCTTTTTTTTTTTGGCAGGAATTTTATATTTTAACATTTTTTTCTTAAAAAAAAAAAATAATAATAATTTCCATTCATTGTAGGTCTGTTTATAATAATGAAATAGCTTAAGTCGATTTAAACATTTCCTGGAGTAGATAAGAATTAAAATGGTTTGAAAATACCATAAATTTGGTAATTGAATAAACATTAAATTGGGTGGGACTTATTTGTTAAAAATTATGCAAAAATATAGAAAACTTTTATTATGACTAGAAATTTAACTAACAAAGAAAATTTATTACATAAATAAATAAAATAAAATAAAATAAAATAAAATAAAATAAAATAAAATAAAATAAAATAAAATAAAATAAAGACATTTATTATTTAATAATTAAACTGCGACATTGCGATTAAGTTCTTTGAATTCAATAAAAAGAACCTTCTTCAGAAAATACAACAAATAAAAAAAAAAAAAAATCTACTTAATAATTAAATTCCTATTCAATATCAATAAAATTGACATTTATTTCGTAATCAAAAATCTCACAAAAACAACTAAACATCTTTGTTGTCACTTGAATAAATTTGTATTTTATGAATGACTAACAAGAATAACTGTCTAAAACATTAAATGACTGACAGACTGCATAACTTAAGGTTCCGTCTTTTTTCACATTAAAATTCTAGTATAATTTCATTGTTTTTTCCGTTCTATCCACCAAAGTCTTCTGGTATTACAACATTTTCAAATGAATCAAATGACCTTCAAAAACAAACACTTGCTTAACAATACGCTAATGTTTGTTGTTTGGAACTGAAAAAAAAAAAACTTAAAAAGTCTTGCAATAATCTTTTTTTTTTATTTTTTTTTTTAGTGATTTTGGGTGCCAAGAAAATCATATTGAAAACTTAGTAGCAAAACAAATTTAATATTTGGCCATTAATCTGTAGTAAAGAATAAGATTTTTTTCTTTTTGTTTCAAAATAATTAAAGACAACGGAAGTTAGTAGTTGAGATTAATTTCAGATTATTTTCTAAAACTATTTTTAAATTGTTTTTTTTTTTTTTTCTTTTTATAGTTTTTAAAATTTATAGAAAATATTTTTGTTTTGTTGAATTTAAAATTTAATATTTTTAAATTGAGGTTAATTTAGACTTAAATGGAAAATTAAATGTAATGTAGATTTTTAAGAAGTAATAAACTATATACAAAAAATATGAACTCGACTATAGACCTAGCTATAGACTAGACTATAATCGGCTCTATAGTCAGTAATATAGACTAGAATATAGTCGATACTGTAGACAATTATGGACTCGACTATAGCTGATAGCACAGACTAGACATTACTCGACACAGATGGAGGGAATTTTCCTATTTTGTGGGAAATTTTAAGGCAAATTTTAGACGAAGGGAAAAGGAGAGTGAATTTCAGTTTTTGTCATAATAAAGGGACTTTGGATACATATAAATTTATCGCAAAATCCGATGAACATTTTAAATAAATAAGCAAAATACGCAATATTATATAAATTTCAATTTGCCGAATAGATATTTTTAATGTTTTTGTTTAAAATATTTTGGTATATTTTTTAATTATAAACAAAAACTATATTTATGTAAATTTCAATACATCTGTTAAAAAGAGGAAAAAAATGAAGAGAACTTTAAAAAAAAGAAAAACTGAAAGATTTTATCTGACATCACTTGACTAGACTATAATCGGTACTATAGTCTATAATCGACACTTTAGAGTAAACATTAGTCGTTACTATATACTAGACTACAGTCGACACTATAGACTGGAATATTGACTAGACTATGGGCGACAATGCATACTTTAATATATTCACATTGTAGGCTTGATTATAGTCTAGACTGTAGTAGACACTATAGACTAGAGTTTAGTCGATACTATAGACTAAACTATTATTGATACTATAGATTGGACTATAGGCTAAACTTAAGTCGATTCTACACGCAGAGAAAAAACATGGTCCCACCATGATCACCACAACTATTCAGTGATT
>MINK01003473.1:3036-16354 GCA_001735545.1 Phormia regina
AATCACCCAAAAGTGAATAAATTCATATAAATGATAGCATCGATGCAATATTCTGTATTTTTATGTTTTCTTTTACACTTAATATGAATATTAGTCTACATATGGCTCGATATCTAACAAAAGACCCCTGCCATAATTATAATGTGAACAATGGTTTAGGGTATCATATGGTCGGGCTTGACCGACTATATATTTCTCTCGTTTTTTTTTAAATATCACACAACTACATCCAATAATGATGCAGATAAAACAAAATACTCAAAAGAATACAATACACAATTTTCACTGATACTTAAAAAGATGGCAAACGAATTTCTCTAATTTAAATTTTTATAAATTTAAAGAAAAGTAAAAAATTACGTTATAATTATGAAAAAAAAAAATTGAAATGAAATATTTGCTACTAAAACAACAACAATAATGCAATAGACGTTCCAAGTGGCAGTGATCAATAACAAATCCAAGGGGCTAAACTTCTCCAAAGGATCTAAGATTTTTATTAAATATTTTAAAAAGATATGCTACGAAATAAATTAATATTATAAATATTAAAAGCACTGTATAAAATAAAATAATATTTTTAAAATTTCCTGGAATGTTGCAACTTCAAAATTCCG
Source organism: Phormia regina (assembly GCA_001735545.1). Taxonomy (NCBI): domain Eukaryota; kingdom Metazoa; phylum Arthropoda; class Insecta; order Diptera; family Calliphoridae; genus Phormia; species Phormia regina. The sequence goes on from MINK01003473.1 coordinate 3,654, forward strand.
GGTGTTCTTTTTATCAACATACATTTGAAGGACGCAGAAAACTATATTAGATATGCCTTATGCGAAAAGCGCTGTTAAATTAAAGATCTCAAGGAACAAAAATAATTTCGTAAATTTTAATCTTAATTTTAGCTTTTTTATCCTTACATAACCTTTTTTTGATTTTTTAAATTTTAGTGGATCGCGATTCCATTGCAATGTCAAAAAGGGGGTCGCGAAGCAAGATCCTGGAGAACACCTGAAAACCCCATTTATATTTTCTTATGTAGTCCTTACTTAAAAATTGCTATCGTAAAATTAAATTTTTCAACTATGAATAATGTCCTTATAAAATATTTATTTGTTTACATTTGTCAGTTACATACATAAATACATGGTGACGAATATAAGTAAATAAAAAAACATAGATTTTTTTTTTTTGTAAAACAACCCAATATTTTCATTATGGCATCAAAACAAATCTTACACGTTTATTATTACGTTCAGTAGCAGGACATATGATATGCAAGGATAGATGGATGAATGAATTGCTCACTGAACATCTCTAGTATTCAGTATATTGGTTAAAAAGGAAGTTGGTTACTGTTATTGTTGTTGTTGCTGCTGATGTTGGCTTTTGTTGACATTTTTATAAGGACAACAACAAACAATATGAATTGTTTGGTTGTTTATTTGTGTGTTTAAACAACAGCCCTTATCATGTTGAGATTCCGTTTTATATTATTGGTATTGTTGCTATTGCAAGGAAGTAATTTTTAGTTTTTTTTTTTTTTTGCGCGTTTTTATATTTTCAATTATTTTACGCATTTTATTTAAAATTAAGTGCTTGTCATTTTTTTCCCACTTTCATTCTTCAATGTATTCGTTTTTATTTTCTGTGTATGTTTTTCTTTTTTTTCATTCTTCTTAATTTCCATTTTTTTGGGGTGTTTACAAGCAGTCAGTAAAAAGTCCTTGTGTTATAATAAGTGAGTGTTATGTCCTGCTGTAATAATTTGTTTTATAATGAGTTTGTATGTATGTTTTTTTTACACATTGTTGTATGTAAACAATACAGACATATTTATATATCTACTTATGAATAAATATATATATAATTTATATGAATATTACAGTGTATATTGTTGCATTTATCAGAGTGTTTTACTTGCAGTGTGTAAAACGCCACAGGAAGAAATCACTTTGACACTTTGTCAATGGTAAATTAACATGCCTCATTGACAGCAATTTTTGTGTGACAGTTTATATTTTTTATTACAATATATATACATTTTTTATGTTGTTGGTGTTGCATTTAAATGTCCTTCATTATTAAACTTTGTACACTGTATCGAATATTTGTCCTTAAGGCAATAAAAACCATTTAAAGGCATATTATTCTAAGAATTTATTTCCCCTTATTAAAATTATTAATAAAAGTCTGAGATGTGATAACTGCAAAAGTGTGATGGGATTTGTTTTCTGAATTGCTTATTGAAAAATTTAGTTTTACACGCAGAGAAAAAAAATTACCAATACACTTGTCCTAAAAAATATTGTTTTTATCGCAATGATATTTTAAAAACAATTTTGTTGTAGCAATTATACATTTGTTTTCAATTCACAATTATATTGTTGGAGCAAAATGTTAAACAATATATTTAAATTAAAACCACATTGTTGTTGTTAAAATTCAGTGTACAAAAAAATAATTTTCCATACCCAGAAATGTTATTGTGTTTACTATTTTGAATTAACAAAAAAATGTTTGTTTTGTATTAGCAACAATATAGATTTTTTGTACTTAGCTATAAGCAAATATTACTGATTTTTATTCGGTTTAAGAGTGCATCTTGTATAGAGCTAATTATCTGTTTACAGATCAAAAATATTTTTATTGTGAATCAAGCATATTTACTGCAAAAGTATGATTGCAGATCAACAATATTTTTATTTTGATTTGACATTGTTGTTGCTTAGGCATGAATTAGGTTCATATGCACGAATAATATGATTAAAGATCAACAATATTTTTAATGTGATTTAACCATATTATTTCTGTATACATGAAACAATCATATAAACAACAAAAATATGGCTGCAGATCAAAAATATGTTCATTGTTATTCAACCATATTATTGCGATACATTTGAATCAACCTCATATGTGTTTGTAGATCAACAATATTATTATTTAACCATAATATAATTTACAGACAGCAAAATAAATCCAACCATAATATGACAGTTCTTGATTATGGTTGATATTCACCATATTTTTGCTTTGCATGTGCCAACAAACTCATGAATCATGACATTTCCTTAACTATATATAAGATACATAACATTACCCTTAAAGCTAAAATTCAGGATTCAATAAACATTCCACAGGGCCTTTGGTTGGTCACAATATTATAATTTTGCATAAAGAAATCTATTTAATAAATTGTTTATTAAACAAGTGCCATGTGTCACTTTTCTTACATTCTATTGTAAACAAAACAAGTGTGAAATTATGTCTGTCTACCAAAAATAATAACAACTGGTGATAGGGTGGTGAGAATCACACTATTTCCTTTAAAAAGAAATAGAAACATAATATAATTCACTCAAAACAACGACTCTAGGGACAACTATCAAAAGAGATTTTGTAACATTTTTATAAATTAATCTTTCTTTTTTTGCCATTACTTCAAAAAAAAAAAAAAAAAAAAAATACTCACACTTTTTGTTGAATATTTTTTGAAGAAAAAATGTGAAGCTTAACATTAACAAAACCCTAGAGAATTTTTAAATCAAAATCCCCGTTAACGGAAAAACAAATAGAATGAAAAGGAATTGTTAAAAAATGACTAGACAATTATTTATAAAAAGTTTCCTCGATAGACTCAAGTATAAGTTCATTGAGGATTTAAACAAAAAAAGTAAAAAAAAAAAAGTTCTCACATTTCCAATGTTTTTTTCTATGGCAAATATTAATCTTTTTGTATTGACTTAGGACACACGTTTAAGATCAAATTTTCCATGTTTAACATCAAATTACTCATTAATTTTCAAACGACAACAACACATTGTCTTGTTCTCACATCAGCAAAAGCAACTGATGAAAAAACAACATCACTACTCAATTGCAACTTGTATGTAGATATGTATCGATGTATGTATGTAGAGTAGAAACAATAGCAGCTACAAAAAAAAAAAAAAAGAAACACAATTTAATCCTTTTTATGATGATCTCTAACACATGCAGTAGTTTTTACAACAAAATACTCACACACTCGCCTTAAAATCCTACACAAATATATAAATTTTTTGTTATTATTGTTGTTTGCATATTCACTCACACACTATGTATTAATATTAAAAATATACCACCAATAATACCACTGCAACGGAAACAAAGAAATTTCAAATTTGACATTTTTTTCTATGTTTTGATTTCCTCATCTTTTTCCCTCCCCCTTTAATTATTTTTAACTTGACACAACAAATATCAGAGAAAGAAAAAAAGACAAGTTTTTCGGATTAACACTCTTTACCTTAAACATATGTCATTTTTTTTTTTTTTTCGTATTATTGTATTCAGAATTATGTTTCTTATTTTTGGACAATAATAGCATGAACATGAAACTTATGTTTAATTTCAAAATCTAATATCCGAATTATTTTAACTCCATACTAGACTATAGTCACGTGTTCTTCTTAAGTTCATAGTACAAACATTTTTATGTTAAGATTATTATCAATTGATTTTTATTTATGTTCTGTTAATTCCTTTAAGATCTATTTTTTATGAGATTTATATTCTTTTATTGGGTAAAATTTTTAAAAATTATGTTCTGTCATATGTTAATCTGGGGTTCAATTTGGAGAATTTACTAAATGTTAATGAGACGTAAACCATGTCGTAAAAGTGGCTGACTTCGCGTGTCAAAGATTTAGTTAAATATAAATCATTTGTCGAAGAATTTAGTGTAATAAAAGGAGTTATTGAAAATATTACGATATATAATGTTGAATAAAAACAAATTGTTTAGTTTTTATATAAGAATCCAGCAAAGAAAATATGAAAAAGTCATGATTTTAGAAAGAGAGCTGTCACAGGTAGAATATTATTCCTTTATACTTCTTGGTTATTGTTTGAAGCACTTCTCTTAAAACAATTTTTATACAATTTTTTTAATAAATTACATTATATATATTTAAATAGATTATATAATTCAGACTCCAAAAAAAGTAAGCGTTTCAAAATATGTGAATATTTTGAAAATAAAGTAAAAAAAAATTAATTCTTAATAAAAATATTTTGCAGAAGACTTATCAAGATTTTGACGCTATATCTATTAATCGTTATGATATTCTTTAAACTTTCCGGAAATTTTTATGAAATTAAGGGAATATCTTTAGATCCAAAATTATTTTTAATGTTATTTTTTAAACTTTTTTTCGTTCAGAAAAATGTTGTTTCCATACTAATGAGATGTCTAACTGGATACCACCATTGATCCATATAGAGGACCCCCTTGTTGTCCCCTATTATATTTATATTTTTAACTTAATATAATTAAATTTAGTTAATTTAATTTGAAATAAAGTAAAAATCAAAATTATTATCATACATATTAAATGTATAGTTTCATTGGAACAAATCTTGTATTCATTGACTAATAGGAATAATTCATTCTTGTATTCATTGACTCATAGGAATCTGTCAAATAAATCAATGAGTTGAATTATTCAACTTGTACATTAGAGTATGAGAATTCGATGTAGAAAGACCTTACAAAAGGTGTCTAAAAATTAGCTTAATACGGCAAAATTATTAAAAAAAATTAAAATTGATCTTCAATTCCCTACGAGTAATTATAAGTCACGGGCTAAAATAACGGATTATGAACCATAATTTTTACGATTTCTTTTTAATGTCTTTTATATAAATGGCTAAAAAATACGATTTTTTCGATACCCATTTCAAGACAAAACTTAATACTATATTTTGGACAAAATGTTCTAGATCGGAGATTGTCAATTTCCGGCCATATTAAGCTTTTTTACTCATCGTTTGAGAGGTCTTCCTATTAATTTTTAGTCTGCGGAACTTTATTGTACGTTGCATTTAAATATTAAAGTATGACAATGCATTGTTTCAATGTAACTATAGGTAAACTTTAATGAACAAATTTATTAAAAGAATGAATTTTTCAATTTATTTATGTAAATTTTTAGTTCAGTATATTCAATATTTTTTTCGTTTCCGATAATGTTTTTATAAGGACTTTAACATTTCATACGTGATATTTTTTTAATAAATTATTTAAAAATTTGTCAATTGGTCAATAGCGCTTATATGGGTATCAAATGATAGAATAGGATTAAATTAACGTTTGGGCAACAAAAATATGGAAAATTATAAAATATGAAAAATAAATATGTAATCGTGGATTTTTATTTTTATGTTTATTGTTTTATAATATACAAGACTAGACTAAATTAACAAAATAATATTGACTCAATATCTTTTTCCCTCTTCGCACTTCTTTCATTGATCTAAAAATTTCCTTTGTTCGATGAATTTTACCAAATATTTTATTGTTTTGGTTGAGTAATCTAAACTTTGGCTCTTCGTTGGTTTTTGTGAACTATTTTCCATAAATTTACATAAAAACTTTGCGAGGATCTATATTGAGAAACCATGGGTAACCGATTTTTTTACCCCAAAATTCAAATTTTTTGTACCCTAAAATTTTGCCTATTGGTGTTGTTAATGGTTGGTCCATGATTTCACCTAGCCCGGTACAAACGTTCTCTCGGAGTAAAAAATTGAAATTTTTAAAAAATTTAAATATTTTTATGAAATTTAACACAAATAAGTCTTGTGTAAGCATAAATCCAAATTATGCCAAATTTCGTGAAGATCAGTTCATTATTAATCATATCTCCCATATAAATCCCTGTTTCAAAAATCACTTTCATAAAAATTTTAAAATTATTTTAAAAAAATATAGGTATGAACTTATCTCCTTCCCGAATTTTGGTACACATAGGCAATGATGTTTATAATTTTATTTATTTATTTATTTTTTTTCTTTTTATAGAATTGAGATAATTAATTTTTTTAGCTTAACTTATAAATTAAAAAAAAATGAAATTTATTTCAAAAGTTATGAGGCAAAATTCTTAAAAGTTATGAGCCAAAATCACAAAAATGTCAAGGTCAAAAATAAGAAATTTTATTTTTGAAGTAAAGTATCATTTAATCCATACGAGATAATTTAGCCCAGTAGAAGCATGTTTTTCTTTTTTTTTCGAAAGTTATAAGCCCCGATATGTTTCTCACATACAAGGTGATAAATTTTGATACATTGTTGCGCTTCCAGTAGTATATTTTAAAAGCCTTACTTCTCATCTAACGATGGTTCAGTGGTTTGAGAGATCTAGACTTATTACCATTTATTTTGAAATTAACCCCACTGTGCATGCCTAAGAAGTAGGTCAACATTTAAATGGGTTTTCAAATAGAAAGCAACTAGAAGTCCAAATATTATCATTCGCTCAGAAACAAAAAAATACTCTCTTCACACGTATAAATTTGTTCTGTAGAAAATTTTGCTAACACACATACAAAGACAATTTTGTTTTTTTTTTTCTTTTGTGATCAAGTTAGAGTTCCAGTTATTTTCCATGGTTTTTCCATTATCTAACTAATAAAACAGAAGCAGTTAATTGGCTAAGGTATTATAGGATATACAGTAGGGATATCGTAATTTTTACCGATAGCCAAGCTGCAATCAGAACCCTGACAGGTGTATACACTACATCAAATCTAGTCCATGAATGCCGAACATCCCTAAATGAGATGGCGTTACATTCGAGAATTGCACTCAAATGGGTGCGTGGACACGTGGTCAACCAAGGCAATAACACTGCCGACGAGATTGGTTCTGTGGTCTACCCCTGAATGCCTATAAGAAGCGTATTGAACTCTCATTTTATGACATGGTACAACAGGATGATATGACCCAAGTTTGAGGCAGCTAGATCATCTTTCTCTTGAGACCACATCTGAGATATATCGTATCAGCAGTCTCAGGACATTGCATATTTGGTATTCATGCTAACAGACTGGGAATCCAATCGTACGATTTTTGCAGGAGCTGTAACAACGAGGATGAGGAATCTATTTTCCATCTAGAAAACCTTCGATCGCGTTATCTGGGACAAGGTTTTCTTGATAGCCTCTCCGATTTATCGATCAGCAGCATAAATGGCAATAACTCATTCGTGAGGGAATGTGGATGATTTCAGGAACAGAATTCCAGCACATGGACCCTTTTGATGTCTATACAGCGACAGATTCTTCTACGCTTTTCTGTATGCAACTACTATCATCCTTCTCTTCTCTCGCTCGCTATATCATTTTACTCTACATAATGTTTCTTTTCTTTTCCTCTAATCTAAACTTTCCACATCCTCTGTCTATCTTTTTCCTCTTCTTACAGGTAACACAAAGGGACCCTTCAGGACCCAATTTAATCTGTTATTTTGACGGCAACCTGAAGAACCTAACCTAACCTAACTAATAAAACACGTCATTCAAAAGTGAAAGAAATATTCTTTGAGAAATAAACCAGAAATCGGGAAATATATCCGAAATAAAGTAGCTGCATTATAAGTATTTTTCATCAATTTTTCAGATTTCTATTAAATATTTCAAACATTATATTTGTAACCACTTTCAATTTGATAATTTATTCCATAAACATATTTTAAAATTTCTTTCATCTAAGCTTTCACTTTTTTTGTTTTTTATAAATCGTTGTCACCCCCGTGTTTTTGTTTTAAAGTTTCAACTGACAGGGCGGCTAATAATCATTACCACCACCACCAATGGTGAAAGAAGTCAGTAGCATACAAGTAACACGCATAACAGGAACCCTCAGGATTCTTTTTTATATATTTGTCTACATGACATTGTTGCAGTCAAAGTGAGGTGTCGGAAACGTACGTGGTAATAACACTGGCAACCAAATAACTAAATGAAATAAAGCACAGAAGCAGAAACGAAAGACTGAATGTGGGTTTTATGTTTTTATTTTTCGCCTTTTTCCTTACTCCGTGTCAAAGGAAAATACCATAAATGGCAAATTATGGTTTTAAATATTTTTTTTTAAAACAAATTTACTGATAAATTGAATTTTGGGATGTTGTTTAAGTTTTGTGTAAATTTGGGTGGAATGGGTGACTAAACACCTCAGGGGGCATACTAAATAAAAGCAAAAGGGTTGTAGATTTTAAATTGATAAATTTGTTTTGTTGATAATCTGGTCATAAAGATTATTTTTATTATAAAGAAAAAAATGCTAAATTATGGATTTTTTTTTTTTTGGTATGAGATTAATCTTATTTTCTTAAAAAGTAATTTTCAAATTTAACTTTTTATTAAAACGCTTTCCAGCAGCGCTATAATGAAAGACGTGTCATTTTTAATTTAATTTTAAATTGGCTTAAATGAAATACAAACATATACAAGAATTGATTGATTTATTATTTTCAATTAAATTTATACGATTAAAAGTTAAGCTCAACAATTTCTAATGTTTTATGCATAAATTTGTCAGGACAAACAAATGTACAAATAACAAGCAACTACTACCACGACATGTATAACATCATTTTTTTATCTTGTCTCTCTCTTTTATCCCGCTCCCCAGCTAATTTAGATGATACAAAAATAAAGGACATTAACATACAGTTTTACATAAAATTAAAATACTATACTTATTCATACAGAACAATCTAAATCCTTAAATATCCTTGTCTAATACAACAAAAATACACAAAATACAATAAGATTACAATTACAAATACAACAGGACGAAAAGCGAAAGCCGAAACTAAGAAACAAAAAAATTGAAAAGCAATTGGGGGTATAAAAGATATAAAATCGCAATTTTTTAAGCGATAAATATAAAATGATAAAATTAAAAATAATGTTTTGTATCTTATTAACAAAAACGCATTGATTTAGTGAAAATGAAAAAAATAAATTTTACTAAATGGAAGCAAAATAAAGTTTTAAAAAGAACTTATGATCAAATGAAAACTTTAAACAAATATTTCTTTTCGAATAAGAGTTTTTAATTTGCAAAAGAATCTCTGGAATGAATTAAAATTAAATTTTTCCAAACATGAGTTTAAAATTAAAATATTTACCAAAATAATTTTTCTTCGAAATGTCAATTACATTGTCAAACATTTTAGTACTCACCCGCTTGGTAGTCATAGTGTTCATAATTTATAACCGATTATTGCATACATGTCAATAAAATTTTTAACGCATTTTATCAACAGGGTCACAGATGTTTTTATTTTCCACTTATTCCTACATTAATTGCAATTTTACAAACTTCCAAAGAATAAACTCGATCGTAATACACAAAATTGGTCATAGACACTTAAAATTTAACGAATAAACAAATATTGTACACAAGTACAAAGAATAATCGTTATTTCAATATGAAAATAAAAACCTAAATCGTTAAATATTACATGACACCCTTAAAAGTAATCGTACAAATAAAAATAATTGTAATTTTACGTGTTTTAACCCAAAAAATAAATAAAATAAAATATTTTTGCTGAAACTAAAAAAAAAATTGACCCCTCGACTAAATGTGACACCCATATTAGTTAAGAGAGGAAAGGTGAATACGAGGGGTGGATTACTACACACTTACATACTTAAAAGGAGGACATGTGTATAAAAATATAAATAAGGAACTATAAGCAAATCCCTTTGTGTNNAACTATAAGCAAATCCCTTTGTGTTTATAACTTTTAACAATTTTTTTTTTGTACAAAAAAGACATAAACTAACAAGTCGTTATTAATCTTTTAATGAAATTAAGGTGTACAACATTTTAACTTTTTTTGCTTTTTATAAACTAGACAAATTTTTACTGATGACTTAAACACATTATACGTTTCTACAAGTTCATAAGGATTTTTGTTAAAATTAACAGAAATTAAAAAGAATTAAATCATTATAAATACAATTCAGGCAATGAGAAATATTTAAAATGATTTCAATTCCTAATATACACAGAAAACAGTAAAAGTCGACTTCAATTACGAAATTGCTTATATTAATTAATTTTAATTGATTTTATTATTAATGCTTTTTTTTAAATAAAATCATTGAAAATTTAATTAAATTTATTTTATTATTACTTTTTTCCTGAAATGTTTTTTTTATTTTTCTTTATATTTTATTAAGAGCTGTCAATTGAATTAAAAAATAATTTTAAACCAATTCAAAAGTTAATTATATTCATAAATAATATAAAAATAAAAAATTCAATACATAGTAAATTAATAATTTAATTAAAAAATAATATGAATAATAGTATTGTTTATAACTCAACATAAACTTGGTAATGGTATATAGTTACGGATATAGTTACTATTCAATGACAACAACATATCATCTACATTACAGAGAAGTACTTTAGTGACTACTTATAGTCAATTATGATCAAATTTATTGGAAAACTATTTTATGGATTGTTTCCGTTTAGTTAAGAAATTAATAAAATAAATATGTGAGACGACAAAATTTTGGGTATGAGTTAATTTTAATTTAAAATTTATAAAATCTTTCCACATTTTAAATAGAAAAAACAGCATTTTTTTTTGCCTAAAATTTTATTACTTATTAGTAACCTAAAACGCTTCTTATTATTCTTGTTTCAATTCTAATGTCATTATCATAATAGGTTATTCAGCTAAAGTGTAAGTAAAGTCCTTATATAAACTCATTTCTTATCAACGAAAGTTTTTTCTGAGGAAATATTAAACTTTAAATATTATAAGATAAAAACTTTTATTCTTTTATTCCCTTTACAACTTTACCAATATTAAACGAGAGAAAAGTATATGGTAGGTCTAGCCTGACTATATGATACCCTACATCATTGCCTATGTTTACTAAAATCCAAGAAGGTGCCAACTATGGACCCATACTTGTATTAAGTGTAAAATAAAAACTACTATTACAAAATATTACGTCGATACTAAGATTCACATATATTTATCCACTTCTGGGTGATTTCCGAAATTGTGTCTTATATGGAAGCTATGGTCAATTATGGACTGATCTTCATAAAATTTTGCGCAATCATTTACACTTGTAAAAATGTTGTTTGAGTCAATTATTAAGTTGATACTAACATTTTTATGGGATTTATTATAGAGATTTTCGAAAGAGGAGTTAATATGACGAATTATGGACAGATCTTTATGAAATATGACACGCCAGCCGACCAGATGGCGGAAATTGTTAAATCGACTCAAAAAGTGATTCCGAGTCGAACTGTATACTAAAGATCTTAGATGAATATTGAAGAAATTTCAAGCGGAATAACGAATTTATATAAATCTTTTACACCTGCAGTGAAGTGTATAAACAAAATTGGACTAGCTATAGAATAAAATATAAAATTTAATTTTCAAAAATCAAATGTTATTTCCAAAATTATTTATAACAATAAATTTGAATCTTTAATATGGTTTTCTTTAATCATGTTTTAGTTGCATCCATGAAACAAAGAGAAATAGAGGTAGAGCCGTTCTCTCTTTTCGTCGCCATTATATATTTCTGACGTTTGAGCGATTTATTATTTTATTGTGCTACCATATCATTTTAAAAAAACCGAGATTTTTGTTAATTTTTTAGTGTTAATTTTATCTCTAACGTATTACATTTCTTTATCAATTGGCATATGAATTGAAATAAAAGGAAGAAAAACACATTTTAAATTAGGGTATATATTTAGAATTATAATTATTTACAGACATAAATATCATGTCTAGTTTATCATCTATTATTAAATATTGGATCAATGGATCAATCGAATATTCAATCAATGTTCTAAAATAAAAAAATACCAAACAATTTAATAATGGGTCTGTTGCTTCTTGAATAATTTTCTTAAATGTAACACAAAGGTCAAAATCACATTATGAGTACTTAAACAAAATCTTTTAAACATATATTGCTTGCATTTTAAACATATATTGGTTATATTTTAATAGGTTAGCGAAATAAATACATAAAAAACAAACATATTTTTTAAATAAATCGCAGAATTTTCCTAAATAATTATCTTTTTTTAGTTAATTTGTTTATAAAAAATATATTTCAAAAAATCGTTTAAACTTCAAACAAAATGTCTCTGAGAGAGAACGGTGTTACCTTGTTTCTTTGTATCATGGTTGCATCGATAATATTTGTTTACTATATTATTGTGCTATTAGTCTTCAAATTAGGGTACTTTGGTACAGATGTAGTATACGAGCGTGCAATATTAACTTTAGAACAGATCCCTCAAGAACGCACCCAGAAAAAAAACATGGTCACACCATGATCACCACAACTATTCAGTGATTGTACAGCCGTTTTTCTTTGACTTGAATAATACCATGTTCATGATAGTAACGTTTATGATTCCGTTTTATCATTCAATGATTACAAACAATCAAAATTTTAATATGGTTCACTGAATCATAATATATATTTCAGCATTTTGGTACGAAATCATATATATGAAAAATCCAAACATTTAGTTATTTATACAATTAAAAAGTTAATTCTAAGACCATTCTGTTAATTTTACTATTTTGTTTAATTCCACAACCATTAAGCCAATATTTTTAGTCCAGTA
>MINK01003487.1:0-18526 GCA_001735545.1 Phormia regina
AAATTGTAAAACTGCAGTTCTTACGAGTATACTTTCTAATTATACTATGATTAAATACTAAACATAAAATAAATTAAAGAAAACATTTTTTGCTTTGCTTTATTATTTTAATTTTTATGCAATGTTAAGTGAACCAATTACAAACATTTACTCATTTGTGCTTGTAAGCTTAAAATGAGCTATTTAGTAGTTAGCTTAAAGTTGGCTACAAAGTAGTAAGCTTAAAGTTAGCTAAATTTTAATTTACTATATGATAATATTCTGAAAGCTAAATATTAAAAATAATTTATTTTTTAATTAAAAATAGCAGTTTTATTTAATTTTTAAAACTACTGCTTTTTTATGCATTCTGCATGTATTTTGCGCTTTCTTATCACCTTTAGGGCATTTCTGATTTCTGCATCCACGTTATTTGAGAAAAGAGCTCTGTTAAAAAATAATTTACATGAAATGCATATTATTTTTTAACTACGGACATTTGAAAACGAAAAAGAAACAGTCATAGCAAGCATTGCCTTTTTAATATAAACAACAACAATTGCATAGTTATACATTTTTGTATGTACCCTGCAAGCAATTTGGTAGTCGACTACAAAAATAATCCACTTATAGTTAACTTTTTGACAACTAACTTTTAGCTAAATACAAATAAATACAGAAATTCCCGATGCACATATTTTTTGATTTTCTTGTTTGAATATTTTCGTTTCTTCTTTTTTTTCCTTTTCTATTTAGAATTTTGTTTTTAAGCCTGTTATTTTTTATTATTTCTTTTGTATAAAAAAATATTTTGAGTGTCTCAATTGTTTAGAGTATGTAAAATGTAATTTACTGATCATTATTGTGCGTACAGTTAAAAGTGTAAGTTATTAGCAAACTTTCTTAATAGCAAAATTTCTGCTGTCAATCAGAAGCTATACGTAAGTACTGAAATAAATTAATAACAATTAAAATTTTTACAAATTTATTAAAAGGGCGACTAACAAAAACGTTAACAAATGTAATGGCGTTGGATGTTTGTATGGACGTAAATTTAGATGGCGTTCACGGCACGCAAATATTAAAAGATTTTCAAAGTTTCTTTCAAGCTTTATCAGGTAACTTATATATTAAAAATAATATGCATTTCATATAAATTAGTTTTTAACAGAGCTCTTTTCCCAAATAACGTGGATGCAGAAATCAGAAATGCCCTAAAGGTGATAAGAAAGCGCAAAATACATGCAGAATGCATAAAAAAGTAGTAGTTTTAAAAATTAAATAAAACTGCTATTTTTAATTAAAAAATAAATTATTTTTAATATTTAGCTTTCAGAATATTATTATATAGTAAATTAAAATTTAGCTAACTTTAAGCTTACTACTTTGTAGCCAACTTTAAGCTAACTACTAAATAGCTCATTTTAGGCTTACAAGCACAAATGAGTAAATGTTTGTAATTGGTTCACTTAACATTGCATAAAAATTAAAATAATAAAGCAAAACAAAAAATGTTTTCTTTAATTTATTTTATGTTTAGTGTTTAATCATAGTATAATTAGAAAGTATACTCGTAAGAACTGCAGTTTTACAATTTTTTCATCGACGCACCTCACATTACTCTCAAATTGTTTTTGTATCCCTATGTAATTTTTTTTCGTGATCATTTTACTATGCCTCTTATTTATTCTCTCATTTTCTGTTCATATCATTTTGACATTGTGAGGAGTAGTTTTACAATAACAAAATTCAAGGAATTGTTGTTTTTGTAGATGTGCGAGTACTTTGTAATTATACTATGGTATTTAATAAAATAATTTTTAACTTAAAAACAAAAGCATCAACCTCTAAGAAAAAATGAAACAAAATGAAAATGACTCATATATACTCAATTTTGCACCTGAGGGATTTTATAGAATTTTTAAAGTATTATTTTACAACAATAAAAATATATTGGATATTTTATAGATATGGGTCAGTAGATTATTACACCATTTTTAGAATTTTAAATACACATTTAAAATCGGGAGCTATATGAGAAAGACCGATTTTCTGGACCTCGCGTATTTAAAATGTTATATAGAAATACTAGTTGACCAAATTAAATTTTTTTAACTATATTAGAAATTCTGTTTTTGTATTTTTTCTTCTATTATTTTAAATTTACATCTTATTGTGACATATAATTTTTTAAAAACATACTTTTTACTACATATTCTAATTCTATAATTCATTCATTTCCAATGAATTATATAGGTATCGTTTGATAAAATCGGACGAATATTTTGGGTCCTATGAAAGTTGTAAAACACGTAAAGTGGTCTTGCATCACAAGTAATGGAAAATGCCATATAAATGTAAAATAAGAAAATTTTATGAGTTGTACACATTTAAAAACTTCATAGAATCTACAATTTGCATCCATTATCAAACGGTACCTTTGGTTTTCCATTGAAGTATAGAATTTGATTATGTTTTAAAAATTATGTTATGTCTTTAAGTAAAGCGTGGGTCAAAAATTCAAAATAATAAAAGAAAAAATAAAAAAAAATGAATTTGTGTTTTAAATATTCATCATAGTTTTACTGTTAATTTGAATCCGTAAAAGAATAATTTCTTGTCTTTCTAATATAGTTTAAAAAATTTGAACAACTGTTATTTTATATATAACATTTAAAATCCTCGAAGTCCGGAAAATCAGCCTTCTCATATAGCTACCTATCCTATAGGTGTATTTAAAATTCTAAAAATAGTATAATAATCTACTGATCCATATCTATAAACTACACTATATTATATTCCAATATTTTTTTATTGTTGTAAAATAATATTTTAAAAATACTACAAAATCTTTCCGGTGCAAAATTGAGTATATACGAGTTGTTTTGGTTTTGTTTGATTTTTTCTTAGAGCTTGATGCTTTTGTTTTTAAGTTATAAATTATTTTTATTAAATTATAAACATGTACTCATTTGTGTATGTATGTACATATGTATGTATGTATGTATGAATGTATGTATGTATGTATTGTAACGACACGTTTCCGCTGGTTGCTGGGTCTAGTGTTGGTTTCCTCTTTTATGAGAAAAATAAATCACGTTGCGATTTATTGTTTAACGTTATAAATCGCATGTTTTATTTATTAAACAACTAATTTATTATTTAGTCAGGGCTTTGGTCGTAGATATAAATAAGTCTTTTTGAGATCGAATGGAACATCTGAGAGGTAAATACATACCCGAAGACCACTTCGGATGATTGGACAGTAATAGTAACAATTAGAAGTTTAACTTCTGCTGGTACCACTGTTCTCTCACTAGTTGCTTATTAAAGTAATCTGTAAGATTTCACAATTTGCGAGTGCTTTTCTTCTCACCAACGTTTTATCTTACCACTTGGCCACCTGCTACTTGGCTAACCTGCCTTTTATACCCGCGATCATACACACACAGAACAGTTGTACACCATGTGTAGTGTTAGAGCGATAGGGTTGTATTTCTTCGTATATTATTAAATTAATACAAGGTGTAACTATTTATTTGACCGTTAATTTTGAAATTTTAAATTATTTCAAAAATAAAATAAAGAAAATACAATTCAATAATAATAATTATAAAAATAATGCTAATACAATAATAATAAAATATATAACATATAACAACACAAACTAAAATAAATTCATAATATTTGTTGGCAAAAACAAAAGCATTGACTTTGCCGTTACATTACATCTCCTCCCCGTAGTGTTCAAGGATTAATCCATACAATACGTAACTTTCCGCTTCAACATTTTTAAGGACTGTGGTTAAAATTTTGAAATTTTCACCTACATTTATATTTTCTGCTGAATCCCTCTCTTCGATACGACTAAGAAAATCTGCAATATGATTTTCTTTTCCCTTAATGTATTCAATTTTGGAATTATAGTCCATAAGGTGGGCTTTGTAATCTGGAGTTAATATTTTTGCCATTATTTTTGGCTTGTAGCCACTTAAGTGGTTGATGATCTGTACTGAGATCAAATTCTACCCCATATAAATAAGGTCTAAAATACTGAGTGCCCCAGACTATAGCTAAGAGCTCTTCTTCGATGGTTGAGTAATTTTTTTCGTGGTCTTTAAGTGTTCTGGATGCATAACTGACTGGATGACCATCTTGTGTTAAAACAGCCCCCAGTGCATAATTGCTAGCATCTCTTATTAATTTAAATTTTTTATTGAAATTTGGGTACCTTAATATGGGAGGGTTTATAAGAATGTCTTTTAATTTTTGAAAAGCTACAATGAAATTGGGATCATTAACATTGACTTTTTCATTTTTCTTTAAAAATTTTGTCATTGGGAATGCGATTTTAGCATAATCCTTTATAAACTTCCGATAAAACTCCGTCATCCCTAGGAAAGGCTTTATTTTCCTATGTGTATTTGGAATTTTCAAATTTTGGATAATTTTAACGTTGAGGGGTAAGAATATGACCTAAAAACTCAGTTTGGCGTTGCAGTAAACTACATTTATCAATTTGTATTTTTAATTTAGTTTCTCGGAGCCGATTGAAAATTTTTTTCAAGCTCATCTAAAGATGTGCTAAATATTAGAATATCGTCCAAATATACGACGCAAATTTTCTTTATAAAGTCCTTCAACACGGAATTCATCTGCCTTTGAAAGGTCGATGATGTATTTTTCAACTCAAACGGCATTCTTACGAATTCAAAGTGACCGAATGGAGTAGAAAGGGCGGTTTTCTCCCTATCCTCCAGTTTTACCAAAATTTGGTGGAAACCTTTTGCGAGGTCGAGGGTTGAAAAATACTGTGCTCTGCCTAATTTATCGAGTGTAGCTTCCATATGCGGAATAGGGAATTTGTCTGTTTTTGTAAACTCGTTGAGGTTTCTATGATACACAAGGCGTCTCCACTTTTTGATACCAGAATTTTTTTTTGGAACTATCCATAGAGGACGGTCCAGAATGATATTTTGAAGGAGCATCTTCTGTATTTTATTTTGGATTTCCTTTTCGTGAATTTGGATATTTTTGAATAAAGTGGTGTATTAACAGTTGTTGGGATTACATGTTGTACCTCTTCTGTACAAGTTAAAACATCGCCATCTTTGTAGAATAAGTCGTTGTATTCGTTTAATTTTGTTATTTTTAAGTATTCTTCGTTATTTAAATTACTTAAATTTAATTCGTTGATATTTTGAAATTTAGCATCATTAATAGTTTGGATACTGTTTATATGATATGGAGATTCCTCATCAAATAGGATTTTCTTTCCGAATATGTCAATATATTTTTTTTCTAAGTCTATTTTGGCTTTCAATGGAATAAGAAAATTTTGGCCAATAATGGCATCATATTTTCCGTCTGTAAAGTTAATTATTTTCCACGAAAGTGTACCAAGAATATGTTGAGTTGATTCCATTTAATGTTCGGAACATGAAAGCCCTATTTAGTTGTGTTTCAAATTCATTTGGGAAAAGATTTGGTCTTATAAAACTAGTTTCTGCGCCGGTATCAATTAAGCAAATAACTTTTTTATTACCTATTGTAACCATTATTTGGGGGTAGAAATCGTTTTGTGGGCTTGAAAGAAAATTTACTTCATTTTCTACATTGCCTTCTAAATTTCCTATCCCGTATATATGTTTTGAACGTTGTTGGTTTGAAAATTATTTGAAGATTTCTTATTAAAATGTTGTTTATTATTAAAGTCCCTACCAGTTTATTTCCATTCGTTATGGATGTTTGTGCATTAGTTATTTTTTTATTTTATCATATAGTAATTTTAATTGAGAAAATCGTTTATAAAGTGAGTCCAGTGTTGGTTTTTCGTCTAAATTAGATCTAAATTGTCCGTCTATTTTATCTATTAATATTTCTGTTAAGTCTCTGTCAACGTTTTGTGGAGAGTATCAGTCAGGTTTTAATTCGTCCTACAGATAAGTGTCATTAAGTATATACTTAGATTCTATAAATACTTTAAATAATTCATTTAAATTATTTATCTTTATACTTCTATAATAATTATTTACCGATAAGTAAGATGTTTTTGGTCCTAAATCCTTTATTAGTTGAGTTTTGATGTCTTCCCAGCTGGCGTCGCCTGCCAACTGGGAAGACATCTACCACCTTTCCAGAGAATTTTTGGTTTTTTATAATATTTATTCCAAAATTTTGAAGTTCACAGTTATTGCCACATAATGCAATCAGATTTTCGATGGTTTTTATAAAAGATGATAGGTTGTTTTTTGGACCAAATGGTTTTATTTGGTTAAATTGATCTATTATTTGATTGGTATCCACGCCAAATGTTGTGTTGTTTGTGGCTGTGTCTGTGACTGATATTGTTGTTGATGCTGTTGAAAAATAGCTTCGGCTTTTTGTATTCTCATGTCATACTCCGTTCTCTGTTGTTGCAAGTGAGTTTCTATATTTTTTTGGAGGGTAGCATTTTGTTGTTGCTGCTCTTTTTTGTGGTATCCTGTTTTAGGATAAGACATTCTAGTTGTTCGATCCTTTGTTGTATCACTTCATGATTCATTTTAATTTTTTTATTTTTTTATTTTATTTATTATTTGTCAATTGAAAAATATATTTTAACTTAATTATAATTATTTTTCTTTTATTCAGACTCTTTTATATTTATGGTTCGATTTAATTTTATCTTTAGATAAAATCCTACCGACTGCGCCAGTTACGAAATAACAAAAATATCAGGTTGCTCTGACATACAAACAAGTAACAAAGTGTAGGGTTGTATATATACAACCAGACAGTCCATATATTTAGTTATATGTAACTCGTGCACTGTCTCATTTGCCAGTAGATCGATTTCATCAATATGCCTAGCAGGGACAACAATTACAATGTCGTCCGCGTAGCATACTGTGTTCGCTTCGTCCGGTATCTCAAGGTTTAATACATCGTTATACATGATGTTCCATAGGAGGGGTCCTAGGACCGAGCCCTGTGGAACACCTGCGGTTATGTTGCATGAACCTGTGCCTTCATCTTTTCCATAACAAAGCTCTCGTTCGGAAAAATAGCTCCCAATAATCCTTGTCAAGTACTCGGCTACTCCAAATCTATATAAATTGTTTATAATACGTCCCCGGTTTGCAGTATTAAATGCGTTTTCACGTCGACAGTTATTACCGCGCAGTATTTCCTTTTTTCCCCATTGACCTTCGATCGGCTTTTT
Source organism: Phormia regina (assembly GCA_001735545.1). Classification (NCBI taxonomy): domain Eukaryota; kingdom Metazoa; phylum Arthropoda; class Insecta; order Diptera; family Calliphoridae; genus Phormia; species Phormia regina. Next base: position 7,184 of record MINK01003487.1, read on the forward strand.
TGGTGAGTCTTCAATTATGTTTATATTTATTGACTTCCGAAATCCATATTGACGATTGAAGAGTCCACCCCTTGCTTCCACTACTGGGAGCAATCGTTTATATATAATGCTTTTCAAAATCTTCCCAATAGAATCCAGTAAACATATAGATCTATAGGATGACAGCTCACTCATATGTTTATGAGGTTTCAGAATCAGCACCAAAGTCTGTTCTTCCACCTTTCTGGGAATATTCCTTCTTCCATGCAGAGGTTGAATACTTTAACTCCGCTTGAGTAAACTCTTCCACCGTTACTGGCATTTTTGTCTCGGGGTTAATGAGCGTATCGCTGGTATACCTAACAATGGTGTGTGCAGGAAACAGCGTTTCCACGATTCGTTTCACTAAGAGAGAGCTAGTAGGCTGAGGAGATTTTCTTTCCTTTAGCCGCAAAGTAACTACTTTATTTGCTTTTCCCCAAGGATCTGAGTCTGCCTCGACGCATATCTGTTTAAAGCATTTACGTTTGCTTCTTGATATTGCACTTTGAAATTCTCTTCTGACACGTTTGTGTTCTTGTTCCCTTTCTATAAAATCTGGTCGATTTCTCTGTCGTTGACTTTTCCTCCTTGCTTTTAGATATTTTATTTGGAGCTGGCTTTTTTCCTGATTCCACCAATATATTGGTGGGCGGTTTTCTGCAAGCCTACGTCTAGGCATAGAGATGTCACATGCTTCTTTAAGTTTTGACATCAGTTGATCAACCATTTCTGTCGCCGTATCGAATAACGAATTGCATGTAATTTCCTATCTTAGGACCTCTTCGTCTAGCTAGCTTGATGCCCACCCCGTGTAAGTTGGCTGTGCGGCGTTTGCATCTCTATGTATTTCTCTTGCTTCATCAGTAGAAAATATTATAGCCTGGTGGTCGCTATGTTTGTAATGTTCGCTGACTCTCCATTCCAGACCCCTAGCGAACTACTAACGAACGTTAGGTCTACGATCGAACCTAATCCTCTTGCTCTAAATGTGTTTGCGTCTCCTTTGTTAGCCAATACTAAGTCACCACCAGAAAAAGTTTCAAGTATGATGCGTCCCCTGCTGTTTGTTGTCCGACTTCCACATTCTATGGTCCATGCATTGAAATCCCCAGCAATAATTTTTGGGTTGCGGAGATCTGCTTCTCTTTTCAATCGGGCTATCACTCGTTCAAATTATCCGATTGATGCGCTAGGTAGAACTTAGCAGCTATATATGTAGATTCCCCATATTTTGGCTCTAACGAATCCTTCCTCCTAGTGTTTTTGGGTGTTTTCTATTGCCCTTTTTCCAAATACCCATATCGCGGTTTTACCGGGTGTGTCCTTGACCCATTCGTTTCCCCGAATGTTTCTCTATTATTCACATACAATGGCGACGTCAACACCAGTTTCGCAGATCCTGTGCCGCTCGACAGTGGTTATGGTTTAATTGAAGTAGTTTCATCTTCGTCTTTTCTCCATTGCTTCAATGAAGACTGGGCATTTTCTGCAGAATGTTTGGTGCCTAGATTTTTCAAATCTTTGCATAGCATACATTTCAGATCATTTGTACAATCTCTTGATATGTATCCGTTTATTCCAACCTCCTATATAGTTTGGATCTATCATGCGAGTATTTACAATTCGCTCCTATGTGACAGGCATCTATAACATTGCTGTAAAACTTTCCCAATTTGTAGTACTTGTCGGCCTATGTCCACAGGAAGGATCATCCTTTCAGTCTGAGTGCCTCTGTATACTCTTCTTAGTCTTTTAATGCCCTCTACTCCCATTTCTGGTACCCCTAGTTGGTGTATAAATGCATTGCAGATGTCTTCCTTTGTGGTGACTTCATCTATATCTCTACATTCAATAGTTATTTCTTGCCTGCGGGTTTTAATTTCTGCTTCAAGGCTAATAGATTTTTACATTTTTATACGCATCGTCTTTCTTTGGAATTAATCTTCAGTAAAAGCTCTCCTTTCTGTGTTCTTCTAATACGAGATACACTTTCTCCGAGATCTTTCAGAGATGGGTCTCCTTTGATATGGCGTAGAATATCGACATATGTAGTCTCACCCTTTGCAGCGATTATCATCGCACGACTGGATTTAATTTCCGGAGGGGTTTTCCTGACTCTCTACGACTTCCTCTTTTGGGATCTTCTTTCTCACAGCTTCCTTAGCTCTTTTTGCTCTAGTTCTTTTCAGGGATATTCCGGGTGGGCACATTTTTGGAGATGTTTGGGTTGACTGCTCACTTTTTTCCATAGTTTGATTTGAGTTTACCCTCTCCAACTCCTCTTTAGGCTTGTTATACATTGCTTTAATGACTCTTGCTTGCTCTTTAATAGCATGGTGTACATTGTTTTCCCCTTTCATGTAGTTTATTAACTCATCTATCATACACCCTAGGTCTAGGAATAAGTTCTTTAACCCATTTTGCTTCTGGTTTGTATACGTCACATTCATCGAAGTCTGCGGTGGTGATATCAGAAATTCTCCGGAAAAGGTTTTCAACGCACCACGACTCTCTTTCCTTCGTGTTGCCCGTAGCTTTAGCCTCTACTTCAGCCGGGTATTACAGTAACTTGATATCCACGATGTTTGTATGTTTTTTTTTTTGTAATGGGGTGCGGAATCTTCGGAAGATATGAATAGTTATTCATTATGTGAGATTCGACTAGATGTTGTTTGTCGCCTACTCACTAAACCGCTTTCCCATTCTTCCACCACTCTCCTCGCGGCACTACCTTTAGGTTTTAATTAATTGAATCTGCGTTATGAAATTCGAAACTGATTTCCAATTTTGTTCTGATGTTAGCATTACGGTTACAATGTTATCGGGGGTAATGTTGGCTCAAATCTAGTGCATTTGAATACCACGTGTTCTGCATCCTCTGTATCTAAACATGTTGGGCAGTTTGGAGAGTCATCATGACCGAACTTAAATAAGTAGCTTCGGTAGCCACCGTGACCTGTTAGGAACAGAGTAAGGTAATAGTTTACCTCTCCGTGTTAGCGTTCTAGCCGTTTTCTTATGTCCGGGATCAACCGAAACGTCCATAGTCCTTTTTGTGAGCTTTCCCAATTCACCAAAGTGCTATTTCGCTCTATTAACTTTTTTTCACGCCTGTTTCCTTCGGCATCTACTCGTGTTGTAGTATATACTTTATAGATTTCGTCGGCGGCCATATCCAAGGGAATTATTCCAACAATTACACTTATTGCTTCCTGAGATATTGTTCTGTATCTACAACAGACACTTAGATGGCTCTGTCGAAATAGTGACAACATATTTTTTTGAGAGGTACTTCTAATGAATCTTGCCCATATTGGTGCTCCATACAGCAGTACTGACGTCGTTACTCTGGAAATGAGTATCCTTCGGCTTTGCCTTGGCTCTCCAATGTTTGGCATAATTCTTCTAAGCGTGTATGCGTATTCCATATGATCCTTAAAGTTAAGTCTTTCGTCGATCATGACTCCCAGGTATTTGATGGACTTGTTTGATCTAATGATTGCCCAACTTTAATATTTATAGACTCTTTCCTCCTCCGGTTACTTATTAACACTGCTTCTGTTTTTTGATCCGCGAGCACTAATCCCGCTTTTTCCAACCAAGTTTTTATGTTACGAATGGTATCGTTTGCATACATTTGTACCTCGTCGAAGTAGCGTGCGCAAACTACGACTGCAATGTCATCAGAAAATCCGATTATAGTAGCTTCCTTAGGTATGGTCAACTCCAATATGCCATTGTACATTATATTCCAGAGGAGTGGTCCTAGAACTGATCCTTGGGGGACCCCTGCTGAGGTTGTATAACACTGAGTACCCATATCTGTTTCGTACCAGAGGGTTCTGTCTCTAAAATAGTCTCCTACTATTTTTCTCAGATAATTTGGAACTCCCAAGCTTCTAAGAGATGACATGATGTGTTTCCATTCTGCATAAAAGCATTTTTAATATCTAATGTAATTACTGTGCAGTAGTTTTAATTCACTCCTTTTCCTGTTATAGCTTCTTCTGCCTTATTTATCACCGTATTTATAGCATCTATAGTCGATCTAGCTTTTCGAAATCCGTATTGTCTACTGCTGGTAGTAATCTGCTATATATCACCTTCTCCAAAACCTTTCCAATCGTATCCAGTAAGCAAATTGGGCGATATGATGATGGCTCTCCGAGTATTTTGTTGGGTTTTGGTATCAAAACTAATTTCTGTTTCTTCCAGGCTTTAGAAAATTCTCCCTTCCGTAGGCAGTCGTTAAATATCTTTGTAAATATTTCTGGCTTATTTTTTATAGCCACTTTTAGTGCTCTATTTGGTATTCCATCCGGGCCTGGGGCCTTGTTGTCAGAACAGATTTTTAGTATTTCCTCTCTTGATATTTCCTCTATGGACATTTCTTGAGACATCAGAAATTCCTGGTGTGGTTCTCCCTTTGGAAAGAGAACTTCCACTATTCTCCTAAGAAGTAGTGGGCACGTTATCTGTGGGGTCCTTTGGCCTTTTAGACGAGACATCACTATTCGGTAAGCGTTTCCCCATGGGTTCAGATCGACTTCTCTGCACAACTGTATAAAGCTATCTTGTTTGCTTCTTTTTATTGCTGACTGGAGTTCACGACGTGCTTGTTTGTACGTTATACGTCTGTTTTCCGAGTTCTTTTTCAACCTTCCTCTTTAAAACAATGCCTTAAGGCAAAACGATTTCTTCTTCTAGGCATTGCCGAATCACACGCCTCCTTCAGTGCATCATTGGATGTTTCCATCGGGCGTAGTTTAGTCGAGAATACTTCTAAGAAAGTTTGCGATCCATTTTTTTCTGTGCCCATCTCCTTGTTCGAAATTTCCTTCTAGAGCTCGTGGATAATGTAGTTCCGGCTCCAACCGTGAAAATAATCGCCTGATGATCGCTATGAGTATAGAGAACTAGATCCAATTGGGTAAAGGCTTCCATGAGTATACGCCCTCTTGCATTCATAGAGCTACATCCCCAGTTTACCGCCCATGAGTTGAAATCCCACTGATTATCTTTGGGTTGTATCTAGCTGCGTCGGCTACAAATTTGTCTACAAAAGTCTCAAACTCATTTATTCCAATGTTAGGAGAGACGTAGCAACTGTAGAGGTAAATCCCTTTCACCTTAACCCTCACAAATGCTTTTCATCCAAACCAGAGATACTTAGTTACTCCTCTAATGCATTACATATGTCCGCTGCCTCGTCGGGTCTTTACATTCTATTAGCGTCTCTCTTACTCTAGTATTTATCTCAGCTTTCCCCTCGAGTGATTTTCCAACTAGTTCCTTGAATTTTTATTATTTTTGGCGAGGTTTGCGTTACCTAGTCTGCTTTGTTAGACGACTCTGTTTTTTTCTAACGTTTCACCCGGGTCAAGTAGTGACTCCATACAATTATACTCGCCGTTTCTGAAATTATTTTTATTATTGTTGCTCATTCTAAGTGGTCCCAACTCAAAGCCGCTATCTCCAATTGTTGTACAGTCGCGTTAAGATCCCATGGTTATCTATGCATGCAGGGAGGCCATGAGAGGGTTGACATAAGATCCTCATGAGTCCTTCTGCCTGAGCCAGATCAGCGCAAATCGGCGAATAACATCCGGACCTGTACCACCAACTTAACTGTGACAATTTTTGAACGTACTTTGAGACTTGCCAAGTTTTATTGGGACGGAGGCAGGTGTGACATTAGCCTGGAAGCCATTTCCGTAGAATATCACTTCTACGTACTAAAGTTCCAGAATACCACAACTGTCAGTCCGGTGAAGCGTCAAGTCATAAACGTTGTTTCCAGAAAAACCATAATTAAGACAGTACTGGGCTTGGTCTTAATGCCTTTCGTCAGAGTTTCATTATCATCTCCAGAATCCTAACAAGGGAAAACCTCGGAGTCGTTAGTCTCCATACTTTACCTCTCTTGAGGGCACCTTTGTGGTCGGTTACCTAATTTAGGGCGGTAACCTCTCGCCCTGTTACGGGACTTCTCTGAGCATTTGTTACCATTTTGGCACGCTCTCCACTCCTGCCATAACTGGGGTCCGCGAGGTCGTTACTACCGTTATTCCCTCCTGAGATGTATGTATATTTTTTATGGGATCTTCGAAAGATATATATAGCTATTCATTATGTGCGATTCAACTAGCTGTTGTTTATCGCCTACTCAATAAACCTCCTTCCCATTCTTCTATCACTATCATTACATTCACTATATTTTCTGGTGTAATGACACTTCCAATTTCATTCTCTAATGCTTGCCCGCTGGTATCAAACCTTGGGTATTTGAACAGTACGTACAGTTTAGCGAATCATCACGTTCATATTTAAACAGGTATTTCCTATATCCTTCATGTTCTGAGAAAAATTGAGTGAGATAATAGTTAACCCCGTAGTTTCGCTCCATCCAGGTTTTTAATACTGGGATTAATCTAAAGGTCCACCAACCTTTTATGTATTTTCCCATCTTCTCTGCCATTTCTCCATAGTCTTATTTCTTTCAGTAGACTTTATTTCACATCTATCCTCAGCTATGTTTCCTTCTGTGGCGATATATACTCTACATGCTTTATCTGCAGCCAAATCTAGAGGAATTATTCCAGCTATTACACATATGGCATCTATGACACTTTCCTGTAAGCACTGCAGATTCTCTTGTGAGAGTTTGTTGAGTGCGGACGTGTCTTAAATCGCTTTCGATTGGTAATTTTTGAAAGTTAAATAAAAGTGTAAATAAACAGTGTTAAAAGTGATAAGTGCCTTTCTGCTGAGTCATTGTTGTGGGTGCTCCGCTGACGATTGACTGGAGGTGTCTCAAAATACCTCCGGCAGAAAGTAAGGTTAGAGACGAGCTAACCTGAAGATTGGCCTTGCCACATTGCTGGTAATATTACCACACTGTTGACGACTTGGACTATTTTTGGCTTCTGGTTTGTGTGTTTACTAATTGGAATTGACTGCCCCTGGTGGAATTTGTTGACGGTTTGGTGCTACGCTTTTTGACTTTCTCTTGGATTTTAAAGTAGGTTTCGCTTTATATTTTTGCTAGTATAAGTACGATGCCGCCTGAGCGACACCGTAAGAAGGGAAAGGGCGATGAGTCCGAGGATGGGTCCGCCGCCAACTCCGGTGCCACGCGTTCGGCACACGGAGGTGAGCTCTCGAGCTCGGAGGTGGATGACGATGGCAAGCGCTTCAAGCCGGGAACGCCGCTTGAGAACCGTGCTGCTTTTGCCTCTGTTGGTAATGCTGGTGCTGTTGGTGCTACGGTTGCTGCTGGTGTTGCTGTTGGTGCTGCTGGTATGGCTGGTGTTGCTGATGAGGGTTCTGGCTCGAAAGAGAGTGGTTCGAAGAGGAAGAGCAGGCCCCGCAGAAGAGCCCCTGTTGTTGCTATGGTAGATGCCTCAGCCGATTTGGTGATCGCGGAGATGAAGTCGATCTCCGGCTGTATGGTCGATGCTGTTTTTGTGGAGGGGGTCAATTCTGGCCTTGCCAAGACTGTGGTCGAGAACTGCAGCCGAATGGAGACCATATTTATGATGGTGGTGGCGGAAAACGAGAGTCTAAGGGGGCGACTGGAGCCATATGAGGCTGCTGGTGGAAGGGCTATGCCGGCGGGCATTAGGGAGCAAGTAATGCCCTCTGCACCCATTGGTGTGCCTCGTCCTGCGACGCGTATGGCTCTTATCGCTTCCTCGGTAGTGGCGCAGGCCCCAATCAAGGCGGTAGAGACCTGGTCGCTCCTGGTGAGGGGCAAAGGTGGCTCTTCGGCGAAAGAGGTTGTAAATAAGGTGGTGGATGAGGTAGGCCCAACTCTTGGCGTGCGAGTCTGCGAATAACGTGAAATTTGCTGAGGTGGGTCTGAAGTTGACTGTACAGGGCAAATTAGAGCCTCGGGTACAGGTGATACATACCGGGATTACCTCAGACAAATACTGAGCGTAAGACTGATTATCGCTTAAACTTGAGAACGTACAAGGACATGATTGTTAGAGGACGATTGGAGGAGTTCTTACGGGACAATAGAGATAGGGGTACGGTTTATCGTATTTGTAGGGGTGGAACAAATAGGCAGGCTGACATAGAATCTCTTCAGGTTGGTGATGTCACATTATCAACTTGGAGAGATTGTACTAACGAACTTTTGGTGGTTTTCTTTCCTAGGGTAGGGTCGAATGACTACTCTCCTCTCCTTGGTCAGGTCGGAAGTTGGGGACAGCTTTTGCTGGGTCAAGGGCGGAAAGTCTCTAGGCATGGACGGTATGACTGGAGAGATGTGTAAAAGCATCTGGAAAGCCATACCTGAGTACTTGGATGCAATTTTTGGGAAGTGCATTAGTGAAGGCAATTTTCCTGGGGCTTGGAAATGTGCTCGTGTTGTCGTGCACCTGATGACTCCTGATAGGGTGAGGAGTAATCCCCGCTCTTATCGGGGCATCAGTCTCCTTCCTGTACTTGGAAAAGTGCTGGAAAGAGTCATGGTGAATCGACTGAAGGAGGATGCCAATGAGAGTACTTCTGAGTTCCAATTTGGTTTTAGGGAAGGTAGGAGTGTGGAGGATGCATGTCAGGAGTTCGGTTAGTGAGTCGTCTGCCAAATATGTCTTAGGCATATTTGTGGACTTTAAAGGTGCGTTTGACTATCTTGTATGGGATAGTGTTCTCCGTAGGCTTGAGGAATTGGGCTGTCGGGAGTTAGCTCTGTGGAAGAGCTACTTCAGCGGTAGGAAGGCTTGTGTGGTAGGTGCCAGCGACACGGTTTGGAAGGATGTTGTCCGTGGGTGTTCGCAGGGCTCTATCTGTGGTCTATTTATATGGAACATAATGATGGATCCTCTGTTGAGGCATCTCTTTTGAATTGTGTGCATATGCGGATGATCTACTCATTCTTGTTGAAGGCCAGTCTCGTGCTGAGCTAGAGACCAAGGGACGCGTCGGACGAACAGTGACAAAGGGAGGGTAACGTATGAGTTTATGCGTGACGCGGACTTCGTACGTGAACGCCCTGATTTTGGCTTCGGCCTGAGTCTTGGCTTATTACTGACGGGACATGGCTCACTTAATGCATTTTTGCATAAAAGAGGTCTGTCTGACTCTTCGGAATGTGGGTGTGGGAGGGGACAGGAAGATTCGTTGCATGTAATTACTACATGTTCTTACTATGATGACATTAGGGATTTAGATGGTATGGGCATAACTCATACCGGGGCGGTATGGAATAATAGTAGGGTCTTAGAGAACCATAGGACTTTTAGAAGGTTGGGTGCGTTTGCGGGCAAAGTTTTTGCTAGGAGAAGTAGGAGACTTAGTGGAGGTAGTCACCTATAAAAGCCATTCTTAGCTGTTGGACTCTGATGACACCGATGCTGCCCCTTCTGCGTTTGATGTATGTTCCAGCTGTTGCGATTGTTCCTCCCGGATGAAATTTTGTAGTTGCTGCGGCTCCAGTAACCTCTTTTGGTGCATTGTTGTTTTTGGTTGTATGTCCTGTGAGTTCCTTTTTTTATTGCTCTCCCTTCTGGAGTTGCTGGGTCATCCGTGAGGGTGGCTTAGTCTAATGTCGTGAATGTTAGTTTTTGTTTGTTATGTCCATTGCCGGAGTCACACCATGCGGACAATGAGTCGCCCGTGAGGGCGATTGTTAATTGTTGGGGTGTCCTTTCTGCATGTCCATTTTTGTTGATGTTTGTTTGATGTTGTGGCACGTGGCGGGCCACCAGTCCCGAACTATTTGGAGTTCAACTGGTGCTAGTCATTCTTGGCTACGAGGTCTGACCGGGAGTCAGGTGCCCCTGGAACTTTGGTTCCAGCCTGACTGTTAGTGTGGCCCCTTGGGGAGCATCGTGGTGGCTGTGGTTTATACCCAAATCGCGGGTAGGACTTAAGTTTAAGTCCGGTGTGGAGTTGCATTTTCCAACCGGGTGCCGTGACCCATAGAACGGCAGGAATTTTAGATGGGCTCCGCCCCTTACCAAGGGGGAAGTCATGTCCAAACACATGTCTTCGAACTGGTACTCAGTTGTGGCAGTATATCGCATCTGGGGGCGCATTGTACTCACGGTGTTAAGACCACCGTGGGGTAGGGCCGCAAAGCAGGTACCCACGTTAATCTGTAACACATCTGTAACCACTGCAAACTCTGAGGCAGCATTGTCGAAAAAGTGATAGAACATTTCTTCGGGATATACTTCTAATGGATTTCGCCCAGATTTATTCTCCATAAAGCAAGATCGATGTAGTCATCCTTGATATAACAATGGCGATATCATCAGCAAATCCAATAATACTAGCTTCTTCAGGTACATTTAACTCCAGGACCTCGTTATACATTACGTTTCACAAAAGGATTTATAGGATCGCATTCCAACGTCTGTGTTATACCATAAAGTTCAGTTTGTGAAGTAGTCACCGAGTACCTTCAAAATGTAGGCAGGGACACCTAGGTTACTAATAGATAGCATGATATGTTTTCATCCTGCACTATTAAACGTATTTTTGATGCAGAGGGATGACTGCGCAATATTTTTTGTTCGCTCCTTTTGCTTCAAAAGCTTTTTCTGCCATATTTATTACCGTATTGATTGCATCGATCATTGATCTTGCTTTACTGAGGGCAGCAGTCTGTTATAAATAGTCCTTTCAAGGACGTTTCTAAGCGCATCTAGGTCTATAAGATGATGGTTCTCCTAGTTGTTTGTTGGGTTTTGGTATCAGAACCAACTTTTGTTTCTTCCAGACATTAGGAAATTCTCCATTACGTAGACAAATATTGAAAGCATTTGCAAGGATCTGCGGTTTATCCATTAGGGCCAATTTAAGTGCCTTATTCGGTACTCCGTCTAAGCCTGGTGCCTTGCTATCACCGATGCTTGAACAAATTTGCAAGACTTCATTCTCCGTTACTTGTTCATTTATCATTTCCTGGGCAAGTATTAAAGTTACCCTATATGGTTCCCCATTTGGAAAGAGCACTTCTTCTATTTTTCCAAGCAGCTGTGGGCATGTGACCTGTGGAGTCCTTTGACCTGTTAGACGTGACATCGAGGGATTTTCCGACAAGTTAATTAAATTTCCCTTTCTCTTCCCTGCTTGAGGCGCTCACTTCCAGTAATAGTTCACCTTTCTGTGTCCTGCGGATTCTGCTGACCTTCTCAGTGGAATCTTTGAGAACTGGATCAGCATTTATCTTACGCAGAATGTCTGCGTATGTCGCTTCACATTTTTTTGATATTATCAAAGCATTTGGCCTAGCTCTCCTTTGTTGCGGATTCTTTTTTCGAACTACTTTGGTCCAAGCAGGTGCTGACGCAGCACTTTCTACTT
>MINK01003496.1:6772-17496 GCA_001735545.1 Phormia regina
TTTTTTCCTTTTTTTTTTTTTTTTTTTTTGTAATTAAATTCAAGATAGTGTACATTTAAGTGTTAAATAAGAAATTTTTTTTTTTATTATAAATTAATAAGTTAATTTCTTTCAATTCCTTTAGTATATTTTAAGATTTTGTGACATACAGATTACACTTAAAAAATGGAATTAACTAATTTTCGTTTAATTCAATTTTTGTTATACTTAAATTGTATTTATTTTGTAATGTCATCATCTATACATTTGAACTCTGAACTCTTTAATGAGGTGATAAGAAAATTTAAATTTAATTATATTTCAATTCACACATTTATTTCTTAGGAAGGTTCAGGTGTGGATATTAATTTAATACCTATAGATGAAAATCATATATCAAAATATGAACAAAATGTTGCTATGTTAGTATTACTATAAATTCTTAAAATAAATTATTAATATATATAAATTTTTATTTATTTATAAATTTTTTGTTGCATTACCAGCATGGAAAAAAAAATTAATGCCTTATCGGATACTTTTAATCAACTAGAACAAAAAATGAAATCTTTTATAAATGACAACATGGATGCATTAGAGAATAATATACGCAAAATAATGGATCAAACTGTCGAAGAAAAATTAAAAGATATTGATGAAATAATGAAAGAAAAACTAGGTGAGTTGAAACATGTATTCAGAAAAAGTAGTCTAAGAGTTCGAATGACTTAATTCTTTGATTTTCAAATCTATTGAAAATTGATATCGTAATTCAATTAAATTATTAATCAGAATTTTAAAATGATTTCAAATATTATTGTAATTAAATAAATTACTAAAAATCAATGTATTCTAACAAAATAAATCTAAATTTTGCATAGAAAAATTTAAAGTCCAATTAAAATTCAACATATGAAAAATATTGTAAACTATATATTATTCAAATTATTTAGTTCGATTGTTTTATTTCCAGTGAAAAATTCAGGGAATTTTGATTAATTATTAATTGAATAATTGATACAATTAAAAAAGTAATTAAAAATCCTGTTATATTGTAAAAATCGTTTTTCTCTGTGTATATTTAATCACTTTATTAATTGAAATTTAACATATTATAATATAAGGTATTTTCATTTATTAAATTTCGCTTATTTTTATTAATATTTGATTAATTATTTATGAAAGTGTTTTATTTTTAGAAAATATTATTAAAATAAGTAATCGAATTTTGATCATTTGAATAATGAATACAATTAAAAATGTAATTGGAATAGTTTTTTCATGGATAATTCATTTTATTAATCATATTTTTTCTGAGTAATAATTTAATACTTATTTTAATAATTGAATGAAATAAACATATTTTAATTGAATTAAGAAATAAAATTAATTAGAAAAATTTAATCACTCAATAGCCGAATGTATACATTCAATTGTAATTATTATTATAATCATGAATTAGTTTTATTTGAAAAAAAACTTTCAATGAAGAATTATAATTTTGGAAATGGTATCATGAAATGAAAAATTAAAATTTCCAATTAATTTATGATTTAAGACAATTAATGTAAGATTTAATTAAATCCACGTTTGTAATATTATTTTAATACTATTTAATATTTATATTTTATAGATTTGATTACTAAAAGTAAAATATCTTATAATGTTCATGAACTAAAATGGTAAGTACTATTATCCAAAAAGCAAATACTTAAATTCATTAAAAATTTGAAAATTATAAGTATAACTCCTCAGAAATCAATTACTTAAGACAACTTATTAAATTTTTGGGGGAAGAAATGATGGCAATTGAACCATGTCCGTTCGTATATCGGTTGAAATGGCGTTTATGAAGCCCACCGATAACTTCCATATGCAATATATATCAAACGATCGGAAATCCTCTCGAGAATTTTGCTATTCAAATTAATCAAGATCGGTTCAAAAAAAACTACAGATTTCTATTTTTATTCAGATTGGTCATAAATATTTTTAAAAATAATCGATTTTTGACGCAACCAAATTCGTTCATAAACAACCGAGTTATAGGCCAAAACTGAAAAAATTATAACTAATATAATGATTTTGTATTTTATTTTTAAGTAATATATTATTTTTTCCAGTCCCAATAATCTTTTACCCAAGAGTTGTTACGACCTTAGCACATGCAATAGCAATATATATAGTATGATGATACCAGACGTAAGCCCTACACCATTCCCAGCTGTGTGTGATCTAAAAACTCTTAATGGCGGTTGGACCATAATACAAAGACGACAAGATGGTTCAGAAAATTTTTACAGAAATTGGACCGATTATGTAGAGGGCTTTGGTAGTTTGAATGGTGAATTCTTTATTGGATTAGAAAAACTTTATGTTCTAACTTCTCTTGGTGAACCACAAGAATTGTACATAATATTAGAGGACTTTGAAGGAGAAAAAAGATACGCCAGATATGGAGAATTTAAAGTTGATTCGAAGAGCACGGAATACAAATTAAAAGTAGGTCAATATTCGGGAGATGCAAGTGATTGTTTAAGTCAACACAGTGGCCAGAAATTTTCTACGAATGATCGGGATAATGATATTTCTCCGAAAAACTGCGCCGCTATCTGGAAGGGTGGTTGGTGGTATCGAAATTGTTTACATAGGTGGGTAAACATTTTATTTAAAATTTATTTCGTTTTTTTTTTTTTCATTAATTTCTATAAATATTCTAGCAATTTAAACGGCATGTACTTAGCTGGCAAAATAAATATATTAGATGCTGGTGTAAAGTGGTGTGGATTCCGAAATTACGAATATTCTCTTAAATTTGTACAAATGATGATACGGCCAAAAAAGGATTAACGAATATATTATAATATTTCTTCAAAATTAATTTCAAAATAAAATCTACATATATAAGAACGGAAATATAATATTATAATGAAAATATGTTTCTTAATAAATGTATAAAATGTTATATATCATTATATATTTATGTATATCATTCTATGTTTATCGGTATAACAGCTAGATAATTAAAAAGTACCTTGATTTGTATTGGAACAAAAAAAGTTGCAAATTTTTAAAATGAATTAAAGATTGCTATGTTTTTAAATCATTTCCAAAACATTTCATTATTTCTTAACGTGAGTTGGATGATTTTTAAAATACATATTGAACAAAAATCAATTTATAATTTGTTTTCATTTTAGAAAAATTTTCATTTAGTAAAATTTTCAATGAATTTCTTTTTAATGGTGTTTTAATAAATTTGAATATTTTCATCGTAAATCGCTTTAAACCTACATAATTCCTTCATTATTTTGCTTTCATATATAAAAAACTCGAAACTTTGTAATAGATTTCATTATTTTATACTACATAACACTTAAGTTAAAAAAAATATCTATACCATTTTAGAAAAATGTTTAAAATGTTTTTATTGGTGGACCTATGATTATTTCGGTAACTGTAATCTTTATTTCAAGGAGGGTACAATTACAACTTATTTTTGTGAGTACTTTTAATGATTATATTTTATTAGTTGAGTTTGAGTGTAATGAGATAATTATGGACTTATTGGACCTGGTCTTAACTTTTTGTTATATTTCTTAATATCCCCTTAACTGTTGATCGTATTAAAAGGTTATGTAAAAATAACTTAAGGACAATTTTAATTATAATTTTTTACTTTTCAACATATGAGGCAAGCTCCTTGATATTACAAATCTCGATTTATCACGAGAACTAAATTCAATTTAAAAAATGTGGATTGGAATAGACTGATTTCTTATACCCTATTAGCAAAAGTGGTTGGAATATTATGTGTTTTTGCAAATATTGTAGCGCAGAGAAATATTGTCCTACACCCTCAGAATTACTTTCTAGGTCGATTTAACCATGTCTGTCCGTCCGTCTGGTTGGCTGTTCATGTAACGCTTGAGCGCAAAGTACACGTCGTAATTTTAGAGATAATTTGATGAAATTTGGTACATATGATTTTTTGCACAAGGAAGAAGTCTATTGATTTTGGTAATGATCGGCCCATTATTTCACCTAGCCCCCATACAAATGTTCTACAGGAATACAGTTTTAACACTAAAAATTACCTTAAAAATTTAAATATTTCAATGAAATTTAACACAAACAAATTTCATGAAGATCGGTCCATAATTTACCATAACTCCCATATAAACGTCTCTTTCGAAAATCACTTTAAAGTGCATAAATCTTATAAAAATGTTAATATTAATTTAATATTCGAAACATATAACATTTTTATAAGTACAATGACTGAAAAATTTCATAAAGCTTGATCCATAATTTACATTAGCTCCCATATAAGACCCAATTTCAGAATCACCAAAAACTGCATAAACTGCATTTGAATCTTAGTATCGACGTAATATTCTGTATTAGTATTTTTATTTTTCATTTAATACAAGTATAGGTCTATAATCCTTTCCGAATTTTGGTACACAGTGACCAACGGGTAGGGTATCATATGGTCGGACTTGGCCGACTATACCTTATTCTCTCCTTTTATTTTATAACACAGGTTTATAATATATCGATTACAATTTTCTTCGCACCCAATAAAATCGATTCTGAGTCCGACATTTTTTTAGAATATATAATATGAAAGTATTCATACATACCTACATATATATATTTTTATAAATAAAATGGGAAATCCCGCATTAAAAAATAAAATAATAAAATGCAAATACATATATAGTACGTATACATAGTATATGTTATGTAAAAAATAACTAAAAACGAACTACTGATAAGAAATTCACATACATATGTATGTATAAACATTAAGGTGGCCCCAAAATGAAAAGTATCGATGGTCCCAGCTCAAATGAAAACTTACTTTATTTTAAGAAATCGTTTCACATAATTTAGATTCTGACATTATCCGTTCGTGAGATAGATCCAAATGAAAATAGGTCCTTTTTTTATTTTTTCATATTTCTGCCAAACGAATCATATAAAAATTTCATATTACAAGAAAGCAATTTGGGGCGCGTATTTTAAATTTTTTACACATAAATATTAAAAACACTAGGACAAAAATAATACAATTAAATTTTTGAAGTTGTTTGGATTTTATTAGAATTTTTCAAACCATAATTTCTTTCATATACAAATGTTTTTATATGAGAAGAATTTGTATGAAAAACGTTTCGTTATAACTGCTAGGGGATTATATTGTATTATTGTTTTTAATAATTATGTGCAAAAAAAAATTAAATTTCTAAATTTTTTGTGAAAAAGTCTAAAATTTTGGACTTATTTGAAGCTGGTTCTAAATTTTCATTAAATGTGCGCACAAAATGCTTTCTTGTGATACCAAATTTGTTAGAGATATGAAAAATTAATCCGAAAAAGGACCTATTTCAATTTTAATTTAGTTCACGAAGGGATAATGTCACGACCAAAATTATGAGAAACGTTATCATAGAATAAATTTTAATTTTTTCTCCATACAAATGGGGCCGTCCTAATAATCATACTTAAAAACAATTATATTTATATCGACCATTCCAGGAAAGAACGCCCAAAAATATACCAAAAATTATAATCGAGCATTTTTTGAAAACAAACTAAAGCCAACATACTAAATGGTAAGATAGTATTCATAAATAAAATTGAAGTAATAATTATAATTGCTTTCTCTTACAGAATTACAGAATATAAAACAAATTCGAAGTAATAAAAATGAAATAAAATGATAATTACATAAAACGACTAAAACATAAATTATATATTTAAGAAAATATTTATGTTATACTTAAAGTTCAGATAATCGTTAGCCCGAAAGTTCTTTTGAAGTGAAAGAGTGTTGCAATAGTATATTTAGCATTATGCCCAAATATAACGATAAACCATTTTACGTTGCATGTGACTTAGAAACCTTAAACAGTGGTTGGACAATAATACAAAGACATCAGTATGGCTCTGAGGATTTCTTTCGCAATTGGACTTATTATTTTAAGGGTTAAGGAAAATAGATGGAGAATTCTTTTTGGGCTTAGAAAAGCTGCATATTATTAACCAACTTTGGTCCACCACAAGAACTCTATATAATTATGGAAGATTATGAGTTAACAAGAAAATATTCTAGATATAAAGAATTTTAAATTCAGTCAGAAAGTGAACAGTTTAAGTTAACTGTTGGAAAATATTCTGGTAGTGCAGGCGATAGTTTAAGTTATCACAATGATTGTACATTTTCCACAAATAATTTTGGAAAAAAAAGTAATTGTGCAAGTGGCTATAAAGATGGTTGTTGGTATAATGATTGTCTTATAAGGTTGGAGTATCATCATCATAAAATACATTTAAAGCATTAACATTTTTGGTAATTTACTTTATTAGTAGTTATCCTAGAAAAAACCATGAACAAGATGTTGTGTGGTATAAATTTCGCGGTTATGATTATTCTCTGAAATTCTTACAAATGATGATACGTCCTAGACAGGAGAATGATTAAAAAATATATATACAAAATTTATATTACTTTTTTTTATTTTTAAATTGTATAATATCAATAAATAATAGTTTTTCAGCATCAGTTAAATAAATTTTAAACTTTAAAATAGTTTCTACATACACATGTAAGTGGTTTTTAATTTAATAGGCTTAATGGGAACGTGCGATATCTGAAAAGAAATTTAGTATATCTTGTATATTAAATTCTAAACTAATCATAGAACCAGCATAACATTTTTGTATACGCTCTTCCAGAAATTTATATTGCACGATAAATTCTTCTTGCATGGCATGCCACACTACTTGCAACAGATTCTCCTCTTCACACAAATGTTTTTCAACTTTCTTATAGAGGTTCTCCAAACCTTTTTTTACTTCTCGTGCTGGATATTGACTGATAACTTTACGTAATTCTTGCTTAGAAAATGCCATTTGATAACTGATTTCAGTTTCCTTTACACCCTGGGCAATTTTCTGTTGAACACCTTCGAAGAATAGCTAAATGTAGAAAAATTATAAATAATTGTTTTACTTTTTAACGTTGAATATATTTACTTACGTTTAGTTTTTCTAAAGGTCTACCAAAATACTGTATAACATAATTAGTTAAGGCTTCATTGTAACGTGACTTGGCCTCCTTTTTTAACTCATCTAAACTGGGCACTTTTAAACGGGCTAACAGTGAGTACATATGATGATAATTTTCCATACGTATCACTTGCATGGGAGTTTTTGAATGTTCCTTGGCATGAGTATTAATGCCTTCGAAAATGGCATTTATCAGTTGTATATATTTTTCACCGTCGGTACGTCGTGTTGATTTTCTAAAGAAATCCTCTGTCGTTTGAGAGAAGTATTCGAAATTTTCCACATAAGGTAATATGCCACATTTCGAACGTTTGGGTAACTTAGCATCACGTATCGATTGTAATTGTTGTTGCATAAAACGATCGAAATTACGCTTGACATGAACTAAGACTGAAGCAAAGGTCATGCTTAAAAAGGAATGTGTATCTTGGGCAGACATTACGTGTTGATTTAAACGTTCCAATACATAGAGGGAATAGCTAAACATAATAAAGTGAATTAAAATACAAGGGTTTGGAAAAGCATTTGTACGTAATAGTTTTGTTTCTGTATTAATCTGTTAGAATTTAGCAGCAAACCTTTCGTATAGAAATTTTTATTTGCTGATTTTTGCTATAATAATTTTGGCTAATCAGATAAATACTGTCACATGGTATATATTTTTACTCACAAACAATCAAAACGTTCAAAACTTTGTATAAAATTAATAAGTTCCTGTTCCAGACAGCCAAACAATGCATTCATTAATTTGCGGACTTCTTCATTAATTTGGCGATCAATTTTCTTTTGTGGGAATTGTGCTATAATCAAAATATACTCTCAATAATAATTATTAACCATGAAAACAAAACTAGAAAAACCAACCATCTCCAGCTCCCTTGACTGAGGAGGGTGATAGTAATAGAGATTGTGACATGTCAACACTCTTTTCCATTACATCTAAATTAGCGCTTTTTGCTGTAGGACTTATAACATCCATTTGAAAGAAATTAATGCAGAATTTTTGTTCTTGCAAAGCAATAGGTTCTAGTTCAGCTAAAACTTTTTCCAAAACAGCATCGAAACGTTCACGATCTGCTGAATCAACACCAGGGCCCCATTGTTCTCGATTAACACCCAAAGTGCCATGGGGCACTGATGAAACAGCAGCTTTTTTCGAAGTAGAAGATGATGAAACATCTAAATCTTCTCGTGAATTACGTAATTTTTCCGAAATTTGTATTTTTGCCTTGAAAAAAGGAAATGATCAATATACAAATTAAAAATTGAAAATAAGCCACACACATACCAAGGTAAAAAAATTCCTTATATCACGCTCATAGTTTTTACTTAAATATTTTGTATATACCCCTGTTAACATATCATATCTAGCACGATCCATGGCCTTTATCCAATGCATTAATTCTGTATAGGGTGTTAGTTCTTGATGAACCGACGAATGGTTGGGCAGCACCAAATCTGTACTCGACAACGGTTTAGCTCCAATTTCATTTGACAAATGTATGAATAAACAATTTAAGTGTTTCACTAAAGGTGTTAAGAAATTATTTTTCCAATTTTCAAATCGTTTCATTTGATCACGTACTGCCACCAGACGTTGTAAAGAAGGATCAATATCACTATTTAAGGCTTGTTGTAAACTCTGTGCTGCAGTTATGGCTGCTTTTCGACCTTCCGCTGTTGTCAAATCAGGCGCTTGTAATATTTCTTGATAAGCTACGGGAAAATCTAACTGGGACTAAGGAAAGCTAATGAGTTTACTGTGGATTTGCGATTTAAATATATAATACTTACAATAATTTGACTTAATTCTTCTTTAAGTTTTATATTATTATTGTTTGCAATTTTAATCATGGCATTTTTGCCACCTATCTTTTCCATTGTCTCTTTTACATGACCCAAAATTTCCTCATATGAATCTAAACGTTCTTCAAATTTATCCGCTTCACCAATAGCTTTATCGATGTGTTCCATTAGCATCATCACTTGTTTTTCAGAAGCTAACACAGATTGCATATTTGCCTGAATGTATTCAAACATAAAATTGTAAAATTATTATATATTAATAAAGACTCTAAGTTAATGAAAGAACCACCAGGGGTCTGTACAAACATTATATAATGCGTCATTTAACATTATTTCCGCATAAGTCCGATTAATATTAGATTTTCAATTTGAAAAAAAATCGCTTGAAAAATTTAATACTAGAACAGAGCTCATGTAAATTAAATCGTGTTGAGCTTAAATAATTTGCAGAGAAATTATCTACTATTAACGACTATGAAAATTTGGAAAAAATAACTTTAGCTCCATTTTTTAATAATCCTATATCCTTTGCGATAAAAAAAATGAAATTTAGAATGTCTCTTGTTCTTATACTTACACCATCTAAATCATGTAATTCTTTTGACAATTTTTCAATCAACAATTCTGCATCTTTTACTGCATAATCACATTCATTAAAAAGTTTTGACAATTCACTGGACTCCTTATCGGTCAATGCTGTATATTCTGTTAATTCCAATTCTTCTTCGTCTTCTGTTTCTCCACCATTTTTGCGTAAACTCTCACGACCGTTACCATCACGCAAAGCTGAAGATCCACGCATACTACCGCGACCACTACTATTCAAACCCATTAACTTCTCCGGCGATTTATCCATAAGCCAAGCTGATGGAATATTACGAAATTCCGCTTTAACTCCACGAGCATATTTTTGTATTTGTTTGTATAGAACAGCTATAAAATTCTGTCGTTCATGCAAATTAAGAGCATACCATTTATATAGTTTTTCCACCTGTACATCAAATTCATGTATATCGAATTGTTCACTGCGTCCATCAAGCCATTTTATTTCATCTAATTGCCAAACACGTTTCTTTTTGTAATCACCATCTTTCTGCTCTGTCTGTTTGACCAGACATACAGTAACTTGTGGTACAGGAGGCGGTGTCGTGGCAACACATAGATAGCAAGCCCTTTTCTTTTTAAAAGTTTTTGTTACCGTCACCACAGAGAGTAATCGTTCGCCGCACCCATTAAAAAGTTCCTTCTGAAGAACATGTTTAATATTGGCCAAAGAGCCAACAGATAACATTTTCTTTGAGATTTATAATTTTTTTTTTATATGCAGGAAAATATTTATAATTGAATAAAAAAATAATAATTGTTTTTACACCTCCAACAAAAAATGCGATAAATCATTGAAAAGAACATAATTGTCAAATCTATTGTCAAAAACTTCAGCTGTTTTTACAATGACAAATTGCCATGTTTCTGATGTATATAAAATATTTAGCTGGCAACATTGCAATTTAATATCAACAGGTTGTCTCTGTAAGAGACACGAAGAAGCCGTTAAATTAAAAAGCTATGGTTGCGTTAATACGCAACTTTTATTCGCAATTAATCATTTTTGAGTTAGTAACGCACAGAAACTAATTTTGTGCATTGAAATTTATTGCAAACTATACGTGGGATATTACCATAGTTTTATTTTACCCATTGCGTATAAACGTAATATATAATAGCGAAGTAAATTTATATAGTATTATATTGGTCAATTAATCTAAATATTAAAAATGAAATACAAAATTATTTTACCCCATACCTATGTGCCTTTTAATAACATATTAACCTAAAAATATTAAAATTTTATTAAATTTCTA
>MINK01003496.1:17514-34670 GCA_001735545.1 Phormia regina
AAAAAAAAAAAAAAAAAAAAAAAAAAAAAAAAAACAGAAATAAAAATATGCCTTTTTTGAATAAGCTTTTCAATGGGCTTTGAGCAGAGTATATATTAAATTTGAGAGACCATATAATATCTCTAAGTTGAATCAATTTTTATATCGTGATACCATTTTATTTTTAAATAACAAATGAATGAAGTTTTTGGCGAAAGTCCTTTTAAGTATACTGAAAAGTTGTAATTTTTGAAATAGTGTATCGTAAATAAATTAGGCAGTAATAATACTATACAATTTAACGAAACTAGTTTTTTTTTAGATTTAATACTTTAAAAAATAGTTCAACATTTAGGTATACTCAAATTTTGTTGCTCTACACAGTACTGCATATATACGCTTTACACCTGAAGGATATAAAAATAGTAAATATATGTGTATCTAAAGGTGAAAACAAATCCTTTTTTTTTAATTTTTATAAGAATTTCGACACACAAAATCTTTTTAATTCAAAACAGTAAATTTTAAACCAAAGCAATTTATAAACGAATGTATATTTCATTCATAATTTGTAAATTTTTTGTTTCTACAATGTTTGGCAATTTTTACGAATAACTTTTTTCAACAAGTTTCTATGTATAAAATAAAAAATACTAGAAATTTCTTCCCTGTATGGAAGTTTGATACATTTTTTGTCTTTTTGAAAAAACTTTTTCCCTAAAACTTTTTTATGTGAACGTAGCAAACAAAACTTAAATAAAATGAATTCGAAAAATCATTTTATTTAAATTAATTAAAAAATAACTGTTTAAATATTTGAACTGATTAGAAAAATATTATTTTTTAAGATCTGGCATGCTATATTAAAAAATCAACTCTGCTGTCAAAAGTAATTTTAAACGAGTCTCGATGCAAGACTCTCGTTCTGCTAAACAGTCTGCAAAAACGAATTGTCAAATTCTGTAAGTTTTTTCTTCATTTCAGGCATACAGCACGTAAGTTAATGAAAAAGAAATAATTCGAGAAAAATATTTAATAAAAGTAAACTGAATTCATTTTTATTTAACAGTTCTTAAGAAATCTAAACGAAAATGTTGGTAAAACATATTGCTAAACAAGGTCTCTTGTTGAAAAATGGTAAGTTTCATTGATTTTCAACAAAAATAAATTGCTTTCAGTACTAACCTTTAAAATTACATAACTATAAATATATTTATGAGTGTGTAATTTTTCAAGTTATCTTTAAGAAATCGAAAAATTACATATTGACATTAAATACCACTTTTTCCTTTATAGTTGGTGCTATGTCCCGTGCTGCCTACCATGGTCATGGCGTTAAGGTAACCATGGATGATATGCCCGTACCCCAAGGTGACTGGAAGGAACACCACAGCCGTCAAAATGCCAAGTACAACGCTGTTCTTTTGACCGGCATTGCTGCTTTGGTTGGCACCCTTGCTTTGGTAATTTCCAAATCAAATTTAACACTTAAATTATTGTTGTTTTAACCTTGATTTTTTATTTCAGGTAAAATCTACCGGTATTATTGAGTTGAACTTCAGCCCACCCAAATCCTTGGATTAATTTGCTAGCAAATACTTGTGTTTAAGCTAAATGTCCCCCTCTAAGTTAAGGCTTAAAAATGGTTTAAAAATAAAGTGATAGCAAAAATAAAGCCATTTATAAAAAATGTTTTTTATTATTTTTCTTAAATTTAGTAAACGGGACCATCGTCCAAGTTGTCATCTTCTTCATTGTAGGCTTCACCATTATCGAAGTAACTGTTACCATAATCATTTTCATCATCCATTTCATCATCAGCCACCTCTTCCTCCTCTTCCATTTCTTGTTCTGAGTCGGAATTAGCTTTATTAGTCGTTTCCTTATCATCTTCGTTGAGTTCTTTTTCTTCTAGCTGCTTTAGGCGATCTTCAATATTGCCCGCCTTAATTTTTTTCACTTCCTTGACTTTTACATCTACTCTACGTTTTCTATTGGCCATTTGTAGCTCTGCCGGCATAAGAGACCAATTGAACTCCGCTTTAGCTTTTAATTTATTTGTTTCTGTGTCATTCTGCAAGTTAATTACTCAAGTTTTAATAGTTTGCTAATAGTAAATCTTTACAAAACTCACCGCAGTTTTTTGGCCATAGCTTAAAATTGATTTATTAATTTTTGTTTTTTCCAAAGTCTGTAGAAAATAGGGCGAGTCTCTCATATGATTAAGGAAATCTTCTTTCCACAATATTTGATAACTTTGTGCTGCAGTTGTCTTAAAAAATACAATTTAAAGCTTTTTGATATGATATTTGGCCTTAGCTTACCTCTAGAGTAACGGGCTTAGACATTAAAGGCGGGTATGTTGGTGGCGGTGCCGTTTGTACTTGTGGCATATCCTTGCCCACACATCCCAATGTCTGTAATTGTTCTTGTGTTAAAGATCCTGTTTTGCCTCTGCCTCTTCCAGCCATGTTGCTAAATATATTTTCTGTTGTTTATTTTATTTATACTATTTGTTAATATATCAACAAATTCTTAAATCAATTTTACAATTAAATCCATGCCGTTTTTATTGAAACTTTGCAGAATCTGCAAATTTGTTTTTATTTTCATAGTAAATGTCATGTTGAGTTCTCTTCAGGGATGGAAAATTAAAGTAATTTTATGTATCAAAATATATACTTTTTCACCTTTAGAGTACTAAAATTAAAATTTTTTACATTAAATCTAAGTTCACATTATACTAATATTTGAATATTTTTACAAAATATTTGATTTGCTTAATATGAAAAAAGTGATAAAAGTGAACACTTTATGAACATAAGATCTAAAATATTTGCTATTATTTTGGGTAAATCTTTGTTTGATCAAAAGAGATTTAAGATGAACAGGATCAAAGAACAGCTGACACGGAGATCTGCTTGAGTTGAAAATATTGTTATTTTTATTATGTACTTAAACTTCAAATCAACAAATAGAAATGAAGAATTTTTATAGTGGAAAGCCAATGTCGGCGACATGCGTCAACGAGCGCCAATCAGCTGATTATGTTTTCTGACGGACTCGCGCGTTCCACATAAATCATCTTTGGGGGAGGATATTTTTTGTCTATTAGTGTTATTTGTCTTTTCTGGTAACGACATTCAAACATATTTTGTGGTTCAGATCAAAAGATTGATGTTTACAAT
The DNA here is from genome assembly GCA_001735545.1 of Phormia regina. Lineage (NCBI taxonomy): Eukaryota > Metazoa > Arthropoda > Insecta > Diptera > Calliphoridae > Phormia > Phormia regina. The sequence continues at coordinate 20,682 of MINK01003496.1, forward strand.
TTTTGACAAATTTACTGCTGACCCTATTTTTTGTCAGCACTGCAAAAGGAATTTTCTCTTATTAGGATAATATTAAAGTTTCAAATAAATATTAATGACCCTATTTTTTGTCTGTAAATGTATAAGTATAAATACACATGGGCTGAAGGGAATGTTTCCTCTTGCTAAAAAACTTTTAAGTAGATGTTCATAATTTCAAGTTATAAAAATAATTGGAATTTAATGAAAAAATTCAAACCGAGTATTATAATAATGTTTTGTTTAAAGTTCAAAACAGTACGGAAATATATTTAAACAATTTGCTGACTGGATTTATAATAATTATTATATTTTTTACAAAAAGATTACTTTTAAATAAACACAAATACACATTTACAAATTTAAAAACGTATTTAATATATAATTGCAAATTTATAAACAAATACAACATTTAAATTATTATTAAAATTGTTACAAAGATTAATATTTAACATTAACTATATGCCTATATACTAATATATTATATAAACTATACATACATTATATTATTATAAAATAGAGAGATTTGTAAATAAAAATATGGAAATTGTTGCAAACTTTCAATTGGTATTAACTATTTTTATAATTATTTTGTTCATTTTCGCACAACACATAATTCATAAATAATTTTCAAAACTATTTTGGTAGAATATTATATATTATATCATTTTGATGTAGATGTTGGTGGTTCATAATCTCCATTTGTAGTTAAGCCAACTTTTTCCATAAGTTCAGTTAATTTCTGAGCTTTACGATCTTCATTGTGAGCAATAACAGTACATAAGTGTTCGGTTAGTAATTCTTTTTTCTCGGCAGCATTATGTAATTCTATTTTGGCTTTAAGAAATTGAGACTCTATTTTCATGTAGTTTTTTCTGTAATAAAAAAATTATTTAATTTAAAATTTAATATAAAAAGAAGATCCGTTTAATTATATGATCTAAACATAGATCTTTTAATAAAAAATTATAAATAAATACTTACTCAACAGTGGCAAAATGTATACAGGCATTATCGATTTGCTTTCTTAGCAGTGCTACATCAACGGCAAGATCATTATCTAATTTGGCTAGTTCGGCTTTAATTTCTTCAATTTTACGAGCTTCAGCTGCAGTTTTTTGAGAACTGAAAAAATTAAAAATAATTTATACCTATTTAAAAATGTTCTACCTATGAGAGTTATGATTAAATTATTAGTTGAATTATTTGCATTCCAAACTCAAGTATACATATCTGAATGGATTAAATTTGACCAAATTTGCGTGTCTACTAATTATACAAACAAATTTTTAGAGTTGTTGTAAGTGAAAACTGCATCCAACAACATCAGAAAATGTTTGCTATGATTAATGATAAGTAAGAAATATTTTCCAATTAAAATAGAGAAGTTGGAAAATGTTTTATATAGTGGTTACGTCATTTTGGTCAAATATTTGATTAGACTGAACATAGCTTTATTCGTTGAAAACTATTAGCGCTAGAGTTTTGAATTTTATATTTTTTACATTGCTCTTTTTTGTTTTTCCCAAAAATTTTCGGATTTTAGATGTAAATATTTGTTTAATAATGCTAAACGATTTGTAATATATTCTAAAATAATATGTTAAAATTTTTGATTATTATTTCATTCATCTGTCCTTAAATTGAATACAAAACATTTCCGGTATTCTTTCAAAAGGAATTTCGAATCGCATACTTATACCAATATTAATTTATTTTTCTTAAAAAATATAAAAAATAACAAATAATACATTATAGTTATATCATGGTAAAAACAAATTTAAAAAAACAACAGATTTTTATAATCGGTTTTGATATGTAGAAGATATAATGTTTTAAAAACTCTTCTTCTATGTATCAAATTTGACAACCTGATTATTTTTTGTTAATATAGAATGACTACACAACCATAATCTAAAAGCTTAGTTCCTCCTCTACAACTCTTTCATTTAAATACGATACATTTAGTATTTTAGGAGATTTATATTGCTACCAAATTATCAAGAATCTCTTTGAAATTTTGATTTCAATAGCAGCATTTGAATATTGGAAAACATATTTCTGTTTATTACCAACACATTCATTGTATACACCAATTGTTAATTTTCATGTCCCATTTTCCTTTTACGCCTAGGACAGACACTTAATAATCTTATGTAGAGTTTACTCTTGCAAAACACTTACGTAGTTGCTAGTAAATATGGTCACATGTTAATACCTTAGATATGATAAAATAATTTAAGACCCTATTCAATAATTTTACATTTATAAAGTGATCACGAGGGCTACCATACTTTACTTATTTAAATAATATTGCAAAAGGTCATAATTGCGGACATTTTGCACTTAAGACGAAAGTTTTGCTTATTAGCATCCAATACAATTTCAGAAATTACAAACATTTTCTTTTTACTGACACAAACCTTTAATTTTGCCTTATTTCCTGGCACATGGTATAGTTTTTAATATATTCAAGTGCAATATGACATATTTGTTTGCAATTCTTTATATATAAATTATGTTATGTTTAGTTTGAATTGAAATTTTACGCATAAAAAATATTATTTTTATCGAGCACTTTTTTAAAATTTTCGATATCACTTTCTATTTTAAGAGCATTTTTAAAGCTTTTATTTAGAACATATTTTTGGTCACCCTGGACATTCTTATTATACTTACTGCTGTTCGATAGCTTTATGCAACATTTCCTTCTTTTGACGATTTTGTTCTTCGATCATTTTGCGGTGAGATTCAAAATCTTTTAAAGAAATACCCTTAAACGGAGACTGAACATTTAAAGAACTAGGAGGAGAAAAAGCAGAGGGATGAACTTTTCCATTGCCAGTTGCTGGCGAAGAAGGTAATATTGATGAATCGTCCAAACTATTTGTACCAGATGTAGAAGATATTTGACTATCCATTTCATTGCTTAATTTTAAGATCGAAGAATCTTCATTAGATGATTGTGTAGCAGAATGTGTATCCATAGCATTTCTCTGTGGTTCTTCGTGACCTTGTAAACGTTTCTCAGTTGATATTTGTTGCTGTTGATGACCACTTGCAAATGGTTGGTAGAAGAGAGCTTCTTCGATTGATTTTGACATACTGCGATCAAGATTTATTTCTTCCATGGAATCATTTGATTGTTGTATTTTTTTAAGTTTTTCGGCCATTTTATCACTATTATTGGCTGATTCCATTGGAGTTTGTGATTTTATTTGAGAAATTTTTTGTTGCCGTAAAAAATCGTTTCTCTCTGGCATACGTCTGATGCCACCGTGTCCACCAAATTTAGCTGGTTTCACTACCATAAACAAAAACACACACAAGTAGAGATTTAAAACACATACCACTATTTAAGTCTAACTACAACTTGTATTCTAATTTGTCAACTTTATCTCATTTTTTTGTTAATATAAGAAAAATTAAATTAAATACTTGTTTGCATGTACTCACTAGTTTCCACGGTTGTAAGTTTTTTATGTTTATTGCCGGAAACTCGATTTATTTCATCTTGACTGAAACCATTAAATTTATCCATTTTTTCTTAAAATTATTTTTAATTTACTGCAACTTTATTTTCTTTTATAAACAACTTTATTTATTAATAAATTAATTAAAAATGCAAACAAAACAGAAATAAAGAATTTTAACTTCTTTGCTGAGAGCCAGAGAACTTTAAAATTGTAAATGTCAAAATGACTACATCATCACAAGTGTTGCCAACCCTTAACTGCAATATGATCAGTGGAAAAAACAGAGCTGTTGTGATTTATTTATAACCGTTATAAATTTTAATTTGTATAAAGTTTGGTAATATTTAGTTCCTTTCTAATTTCATCTATATCTTGTTCCCAGCGTTCCTCCCAGTATACAGGCATTAAAGGTTTAGCATGTTTACCATTTCTAATGGCCCAAGGCAAATATTCGGATACATAACGTTTTCTTTGTCTAAAATAATAGCAAAGCAATTAGTATGAGCTTGAATTTTACATAAGCAAATGGTAAACGAATCTGTTAAATGAACTTTTTTAATTATTAATTTTATTAATCACTTACTTTGGTCTCAAGCGCATAGCTCCGAAAATTGCACCACCATAACACATTGGTAAACCATTATTCAAAGCTTCAAACCATTTAACAGCTACCTCACCTAACATATTTGTGGGCATATCGAGAATGGCATGAACTAAATCATGGCACTCACGATATCTGGTCATTATATATGCCAATTCAGGATCTTCCATAAAACGAACTTCCATACGAGAATCTGGAGTTACTTTCTGAAATATTAAGTTTTCTCTTTAATGAATTGTCATTGTTATGTTTTACTTACTTACATTATCATCTAAAAACTTAACATAAGCACGTCCAAATGTATTTTCTGGTAGTTGACGTAATCTTTCAATATCAACAGTACGTGTATTTATACGTGGTTTATGTTGCAATATACGCTGACCTTCATCGCTAGATTTCATTGTATACAAAATATTTTGTAATGCTTGTTCTCCGGTCGTCTCACCTAAACAAGCAATCATATCGTGTCTATTTTAAGGAAATTTTTAGAAAAGTTTCTAAACATTACATTTGTTATAATTAATTTACCTTCTGGGATCCACTAATGCTGCAATGGATGAACCAGCAGCTAAAAGAACCTTTTGAAATGGTGTCATTTCAATACGATTTTGCATAAACTCTCTGGTAAACTCATCCCAGTGCTGTTGCATTGACTCATCTGAATGGTAATTCTCATTTGTATTTATTTCTTCTGTTGCATGAGAAGTTGAAATTGTTGCAACATGTTCAATAAAGTGTCGCGGTGCAGCGAGGAGTAATGTTCTTTTACAGATATTTTGTAGCATTATAATAGTTTGTAATTAATATTTCTAAAAATAAAAATAATTAAAGAATTTCATAAAAGTGTCTAGTTCTCGTGAGTTGCATTGGATATAAAAAAAATAATAAACGAGATAAATTTGTATTTTCATATGATACCCTACACCATTGCCTATGTTTACCAATATTCAGGAAAGGGCTAATTTTGGACCTATACTTACAATTAATAAAGGTTTGAAGTGCAGTATTTTCGCTATTTTCATTCATTTAATTTTAATTTATATCGTATAGTTTCTTCCAGTATAAATTTCATTTGTATTTAAAATTGATATGTATATTAGGATCTTGACATGACATTATTTTTTACTTAAGCAATGTTCATATTTATCAAATATTTGACCAAACTGGCTTGACAACTAATTTTACAAAAAAAAAAAAAAAAAAAAAAAAAAAAAATGGAGTTGTTTGATCTTGCAATTGACTTCAAAGAGAAAACAGTATAAAACAAGATTCAGTAAAATTTTAGCTATGATTAATGATAAGCAAAAAATATAGAGAAGTTAGAAAATGTTTTATATAGTGTTTACGTCATTTTGATCAAATATTTGGTTAGTCTGACTTAACTTTAAGCTATAAAAAAACGGAAGCAAATTTGTTTATAACATACATTATTCATACATTTTTTTCGGTTACACTAAATCAAAAATCAAGTTATACATTCAAAACTTCACGCAAAATTCTAAACACCTGTCCGTCTCTAACAAAAAAAAAAGAAAAAAAAATACAAGTTAATGATGAATTCAAGAAAAGTTAAATAATTATATATGTATGAGTACTACTTACTAGTTTTGTATAATGTTTTAAGAATTATATAAAACCAAACAAAAATTCAAGTATAGTTTAATGACTAAACATAATTTTTATATAAATACAATTCAATGACTTTAAACAAAAAAATAATAAAATTAATAAATAAACAACAAAGTAAAACGCTAAGAACAAAACACTTAAACAAATTTTAATATAAATTAAAAAAGTTATAAAATTAAAATATGTATACAGTTACCTACTTCCACTAAAGACTTAATAGTCACTTGTTTTTTAATATTTATCCGATTTCTTGGGGTTTTGGGGCATTATTTTTATATTTTGTTGCGAAAATATTTGTCCATGATAGATAGTAAAATGAGAAAACTTATTTGCTTGTTTTTACTATTCCTGTTATATTTTTCAGTGTATTTCATATATCGTGTTATTAAATTGATGGAGCAATTAATTGTTGGTGCTGTTTTTTTTTAACAATCAAAGAGATTTTTTACCTTGAAGGCAATAAAATTTTATAAATAACTATTCTTGCTAAAATGATGAAAACAAACAACCGGTTTCAATGTTTCCCATATTATTTAGAACAAAATTTTATTATCTTTACTTTAAATTCCAAAAACTATAAAAAAAAAAGATTTGTACGATAATAAGTATAGTACAGAACGTGTATGGGCAAAGTCTTTTCATGTCATACAATTTGGGTCAACTGAATTGAATAATTTAATTATTTGATCATTATTTTTGTTAAAACTTTAAGCAGGATCGTTGGATATTTGACTATAAATTCCCAATAACCCATTTTAGGCTTGGAGTTGTAGTTGATTAAATCTAACTTTTTGAAGTTTGTTTACGACTTAGAATACTTTTTGCTGAAATAACTGATAAAAAACAGTTATAATTTTTACATATGTACATGTATTAGTATAGTTGCATTACACATGTTAACATACAAAACTAACTTTTGATAATATGTACTTTTTAAATGAAATTATTATATTATTACATGTAGCCTCTCTTTCTAATTATATGGAAATAAAAATCAAAAATATTTAAATCTAGTGATTATTTTCAAAAAAATTATTTCCTAAACTCATTCAAATCAATTCGAAAACACCTCAGCACATTTATTTGGATATCTCCAGCAGTTCAAAAGTTGCAGAATTAGCTCTACAAAGTAATAAAATTTATTTTTACTGAATCTTGATTTAAAACTTAGTCTTCGGTTACTTATCAGCAGTTTCAAAACCATGGGTCTCATAAATTTCAGCCAAATATTTCGAAAATTTATTGAAATGAGAGTAAAAAAAAAACAAAAAAAAAAAAAAAAATAACAAAAAAAAAAAAAAAAAAAAAAAAAAAAAAAATATTAACTTGTTGTGAATAAAATATTTTTAAAAATTTCTATATTAAATTTTGATGAACAAATTCTTTGAAACCTACTTATATATGTATGTAAAGTTGAAGGCCCTGTTGTTAATACTCGCACTTTGTATTATATAATTTCATTTATTGTATTATATAATTGTAAATAAATAAATAAAAAAATACGTATGTAAATTTGTTTGTGTGTTAATCATGTCTAAACGGCTGCACCGATAGTACCGATGTAAGAACTCGATTGGATGTTACGCCCACTTTTAAAAACACTTAAACGGCAGCACCGATTTTCACGAAATTGAACACATTGGTAGTACCAGTACCGGTGGTCGTTATAGGTTATGTAAGATCTCGTCTGGATGTTGAATGGTTATAAATATTTGATATCGCCTAATAAGGCGTAGCGAAGAGTACCGGGTTAAGCTCGCTTATTTAATATTTTTAATCATAAAATGACATACTTTTGATGTGGTAAAAATGTTTACTTTTTAGAAGTATTTCCCATTTTTTGCTGCGCATATTAATATGAAAATAAATAGTTATGTCGATGCAAGCAATAAATATATATATTTTTTTTTATATTTTAATACAGCTGTATCAATTGCTAAGGAATAATATGCATTATTTCTGTTAAAACAATATTTAGTTAGACGAGTCATAGTGGGACCAATCACAAAAAATTATACTAAATATTAATCTTGTAAACTGCTGGTCTAATCGAAAAGTATTATAAAGGGAAGTTTTAGAGAACAAGCATATGTTTCCACTAAAATTATTTTATAACCATCCACAAACCCTTGTGTGTTAAAATTATGAAATTTAGATTAATTGGGTAGAATTTGCAGATCTCTAGAATTTTTAATAGTTAATATTTTCCTTCTTTCGATTATGTTTTCTTAAAAAAGATTGGAAACTCTAATATAGTACGTACTTCTTAGAATTAATATAAAATATTGTTTAAGCTATAAATTTTAATTTGATTAGAAATTGCAAGGAAAATCATTAATAAATAAAATATTAAAAAATTTTTGTTATTAATATCAGGCACTATTATTTAAACAAGTTATTGTTTAACAATTTGTGTAAGTTTTCTGAGCACATGTTATTGTTTTAATTATCTATTAAAAGAAATATATATTGAACTCATTCATGTTTTTTTTTGAAAATGTTTTTGTATTTTTTATGTTAACGATAAAATTTTTAGCACACAAATGTATGTACTAAATATACATATGTACATACAAATCTATTTATGTATATATGTACATAAATATATAGAGGTATTCACTCGAATATTAATTGTTCGATTACTTGATAAATTAAAATCAAGATTTTCAAGTTCAAATTATGTTCATTAATCCAATAATTCAATTAAAAATTAGTTTAAAGGCTTAAAAAAATTGTTTGTTTGAAGAAAACTATTGTAAAATTTTAATAGAATCTTATTATTTATAAATTGGAAAAACATTAAATTCAAGTTATGTCATTATTTTTAAATGAAAAGAATTCGAGTACTTTTTCGATAATTTTCACATTTATAAATCTAGAACACATACAATTCAAAAAACAATTAAAATTTTACAGCCTATTCCACGATGTCGAACGAAAAATTTATTTCAATAATTTTTATGAAAAACAACAAACAAATTTCAAATGTAAATCTTGTTTTCCATACATTTTTTGAACGAATTTACCTCATTCAAGTTATTTGATTAATCGAATAATGAAAATCAAGTAAACTAATTACCCTAGCGCAAATGGGCATTAAATAAAACAAATTAAAACGCAGCATATTTTTTAGATATTAAATTACATTTGTTACATCTTTTTTTTTATTATTTCTTTACTATGGCATTTTTAAAAATATACATACAATTATATCTGTACACAATAAACAAATAATTTAGAAAACTTAATTAATATTTTCAAATACAGCAGTAGAGCAAAAATAAAAATTCATAGATTAAATTTATAAAATCGTACACATACTATAAATAATCTATATTATATATTTATTATATTAACTAAAAAAAACACACATATAAACTTCTTTGCTTAACATCTTTTAAAGATAATGTTAGTGCTAGATGATGTGGTTTTTGGTGTTTGGCGATAAAAATTATGTGTATGTAGTTTTAAAAGTAATTATTTAATACAACGACAATTACTAATCTTAAACTAAACAGCTTCACTTTTATTTGTTGTTGGTATCAGTAGTTCCTTATCGGGAGCTTGCTTCCGCCTAAATGTTACATACGTATACAAAAGACTGGCAAATACGCTTATATTGATACCAATGCAATTTAACCAGGAGAATATATAATCACCACCAATAAACATGCCCAAATAAGTGACACATATATTTTTCAAACAGCCTACAATGGTGGTTGTCAATGCTGAATTGTACTGTGTACAGAGAATTGTACTGTAAGATAGTATAAAACCCATAAAACAGCTGAGTAGGAACTGTACCACAAAATAGGGATTGTGCCAATTGTTGAAAGCCAGCGATTGATCCAAGTCTCCTGTTAGATAAGTTATCAAGAGGGCCGGTGTAAACATAAATAGGGAATTGTAGAACATTAAGCCGTATTTCCCAATTTCCGAAGTATCCAATTTCTTCTTCACAAATACACCATTGGCAGCAGTTAGGGCGTTTGTAATCATAACAAAAGTATAGCCCTGCATATTGAAGGATAAATCATCGGAAGCTGCCAACAAGGCACCACTAATCATGCCGTACACACTAACTTGTACTGCAACCGAAGGACGTACACCCAATATTTTTAACTCCAGTAACATGGTCATTAGTATAGAAAACCGGCGCAAAGCGGCAAACATTGGTAAACTTAGGGCTTGTGTACCACCCAAACCAAACATCATATTACCCAAAAATATCAGGGGCAAAGGAAATATTTTCTTAAATGTACTGCGTTGTAGTGGTGGATAGTTGACTAGTTTTAGGCGTTTGCCCATGCTTAATACTATTATGCTAGCTGTTAGTTGACCCAGGCTCAGGAAAAGAAACGATGGAAACCTGTAGGATGTCAATACGGTCTTATTGACTACGGTTATCATAAACGATGATAAACCATAGAATAGGGCGCTGGCAATTTTCTTAAAATACAAGGTTACATCTTCCTTTTGTTGACGTAACTCTTTGGAATTTAAACTGGACGTACTACCGCCAATACTATTACTGTTGCTCATTTCCAAGGTTAAGGAGCCATTGCCACCACTATTGGCCCTTGTTTCCATGGTTTACTATCCTAGCTGGCTAAGGCGACACGCAGACAATAGCTACCAGACACCGCTAGCAGCTCAATTCTTTAGTCAAGCCGTAAAATATTCGTACGCAATAGCAGCAAACACAATGTGTACACAATTGTTGTTGCTGTTACTGAAGATGCCACAACAACAGGCAATTTAGTAAATGAAAAATTCTATTACACTTCTTTTTTACTCTTTGTTCTATTTACTTATTAATTTCTGTAGATGTTGGCTACGTAATTACACTTCGTTGTTGTTGTTATTTTAATATATTTTTATTATTTACTATACCGCTGTTAATATATTTAACACTTTATTTTTCAAATTCATATTTCGTTTTTATCTTCGTTGACACTACACATTTGTTTTTCATTTATTTGTTTTAATTAATTTTTAACTGAAAATTTCAATAATAAAGCAAATTTCTTTTTTGCCATTCTCTTTACTTTATTATGGCCATTTTGACAGAGGTTCTATTCAAGACTGACATTACACACTGTGTGTGAGTCTATGGTTTCTTTTCTGTTTTGTTTATATCATTCTTATAATTTTGACATTTAATATTTTGCTTTTATGAACTTGCTTGAAATTTAATTTTTTGTAATTCATTTCGAGCTATTAATTATTATGATATTTAAGTATAAATAATTTTAAACACTTACCTGATACTTTCTAAAATTAATTTTATTTAATAAATTATATTTTATTGAAATAAAATGTATGGTTTTTCTATATTCCTTTGTTATTACTTAATGTAATGTCAAAAACAGCTGCGCAATAAAACAGAGTACCTATCAGGTTTTTTTGAACCTCTGTCGCCAAATTGTTAATCAAAAATTGTCAATATTAAATTTAATAAATATATCTTTTTTTTTTTAACGAAAAACTATTAACAATTAAAATATTTAGTGCTTAAAATTTTATATACAAAATTAAAAATATACAAAATTAATGATAATTTCAGTATCTAATAATTATTGAAAAAAAAAAAATATATATATATATATATATTAATTTCAATATACTTTTCCGACATACATAGCTCAATTTTAGGTTAAAAATTTACTTTAATTTTAAACAAAATAATTCTAAAATTGTTCAATAAATATTTGTCCTATAAAACTTATAAATTGCTTTGAAGAATTAATTAATTATGAACGTTTTCTTTTCATTGTGGTCCATAAAATCTTAATATTCATATTTCAAAAATAATGGAATTGTCAAACTTTTATTGAAGATATCTATATATTTGGTTAGTCTGGGTTCATAAGCAGCAATATTTCTTGCTGCAATTCTTAGTTCGTAGACGAGAGAGATAAAGTGAATGTAAATGTTTAGTATTCGAATTCAGAAATTCAGCAGGAAAAATGGGTGTGTGTGATCCCCGACTTAGATCAGCGGTTTTTGCAATCTCTCTATTTGTGCCTTTAAATTTGATAAGGTATTTCTAAAGTCGAATTTAAAATTTGAATAAAAATTAATGTTTATTTGAAGAAAAAGTGATAATTTCTCAATTTCATATCAAATGTTATTCCTATTTAATTCGTATTCAAAAAATAAATTTATATATAAAGAAAAAATTAATGGCATATGTCTTATGCCAAGGACAAAATATCATTAATTTTTTTTTACAATTTGCAAATATTACCCGAATGTTTTAGAATTTTTACTCTATATTTTTTGCAACTTTATTTTATAAGTATGGAGAAATGGGGGTCGTATAATGTTTGTTAAGTGGTCGTTAGGCCTTTTTGGACTTTTTTCTATAACATATTTGAAAACCCCAGTTTAAAATACTAAGAAATCGTAATAATTTTACTAAGCAAATACCGATTTAAAAAATTGTTTAAATTAAGCCTAATAAATCGCCAACTTGTAAAAAATTGCCAAAAAATTCAAAATCAAATCGACTTTCGTTGATAATAGTCGGAAAAAGACAAAATTAGTAAAAAAAATAATATTTTAGCATAAAAGGAAAACTGGGTTATAAACAGTTTAGAAATAATGTAAACGGTAGAGTTCTTTTAAGTAATTTTTTGAAATTTAACTAGTTACATTGTGCAAATGTAAACTGGGTATTAGCAGCTTTTATTTTTAAATGATACAAAATCTTAATTTTTGTATCGTAAATACATATTTTTGTATGTGACCAGATCTTTCATTGGATAGATTCTATGTTAATTAGTTAATATATTTGATGGTGTTGTATCAAATTTATATATTTTAAGACAAGTTAAAAATTGGTCATAATCAAAAAGTCGGAAGAAGTTAAAAATAGTCGAAAAATCGACTTATACCAAAATTTAAAAAGTCGAAAAATCTATTATTTATGAGTTTAAGTCGAAAAGTCGACTTTTCCCAACATTGGGTAAAACCCCAATAAAAATGTAACTCGCACGTTTTCGTAACAAACTATAAATACATATTGAGATTTTAACTGCGTAAACTTTTTTATGGAAATTACGAAATATTAAGATATACCTTTTATGTATTAAGCCAACGATAAATTTATTGCATTTATTTATTTATTTTTTTGTCTATATAATTTAATTTATTATATTTCTGGTTAAACTTTAAATACGGTCATAATAATATCTTTTTAATATAACAATTAACTTTTAATTTGTTTTCACAAGTTTTAAATGAAAATTATATTTAGAACAATAACTTCAATTACATGTTCATTGATGCAAAACAAATATTTAACCGTTTTTAATATTTGTTATTCATTGTATTATTCTTTGAATCATGTATCAAACAAGTTATTTTATTTTCTTACTTATATTGTCATGGAGCTTGTCTGAAATATATTCACTCAAAAATGCATTTAAAATAACAAATTTGACTTGTACATCATTAAGTTTGAACTATTTAAACTATACAAAATGTCAACTTAAACAAAATACAACATACGATATACAAACGATCAATATTTATGGTAAATTAATGGTGAAAAGTATTGATCATATTATGGTAATTTAATTTTAGTTTATAATTTAAAACTAATGAATAAATAACTCTAAATTTTACATTACGCAGATAAATGCAAAGTTGTTTCGCAAAGTGAATAGAAATTATCGTCCATTTCTATATAATGACGTAATTGATTTTTGTGATTTTCAAAGATCTTCTAAACTTAATATCTTTTGGAATATTGTATTCCAGGCAATAGCTAAATATTCAAATATAAATCATACTTGCCCATATGAGGTTAAGTTTTTATAAATAAATTCTACATAATCACAATAATTTAATTAATATTTTATTTTTTCCAGCATGATTTTATTGTTGATAATTTGGTGCTTTCAGAGAATAGCTTCAAAATACTTCCATTTCCTAAAGGTAGTTACCTGGCACAATTTGTCATAATTACTTTAGATAGTAAAATAGGTCAAGTTGATGGATATTTTGTGAAATAAAAAAAAAAAATAACAATATAATAATAATTTGATTTTATAAAGAGATGAGTCATTTACGACTTTTCTACTTTAATATTAAATGTGCTTTATAATATTATATCTTAAGGAATAATTTAAATAATTTTTGGGAAAAGGTTACAAAACCCAATGAGAAAAATAAATAATCGAATTATTAAAATAATATTCATGATATAAAGTTTATAATTAAAATAAAACCATTTAAGAACGAAGGGAAGAAATGTGG